>QYTT01078683.1:2521-29039 GCA_006980735.1 Dasypogon diadema | reverse complement strand
GATCAATTTTCATGAGGATTTTGAACTAATAATTTATCTCATGTAATTCGTAATAATTTCCTTGTGGAGTTATTCAAAATGATAGGAAATTGTGACTACTCGTTGTGTGTGTCTCTGCCAAGCAAGTCGATCGGTGCACCGGCGATGATCAAATTGACTTGCTGTGATCGAAGGACTTTTTTTATTCACCCAGAAAGAAATTTTCTACTCATGTAGAGAGAGATTTTTCAGTCAACAATTTGACGATCTTGGAAGACACAGCGTAGAGAACAAGTATAATTGTTTTTCACATCTCGAGTGTAATCTATTTTATAAGGCAAAATTGCTGACATTATCATAACTGTCAACATTAAAAATATTTTTTTTTCTACCATGTATTGTTGCTACAGCTGATTAGCCGCTGATTTAATGCTTCACTTTGTAAAAATATCGCATAATAGTTATAGGAGGCGATGTAGTGATAGAAGGACCATTAAAAATAGAACTTACGCCATACCAAAGATTTTATTAAATTAAACAGCATCAGATTAACATTCTCCCGAGATTATATGAAATAGTTACCAATCTTTACAAATCAACAAAAATATTCGTGCCAGAAAACCTAATCCAAATCGCTTACAAGATCAAACAAAAAAGACAACTCTAATTAGTGCACTGCAGCGATTGGAAGATAGGTGTAGAATTTTTAGCTTAGAATCCAAGGAGGAAATGCTCTGCCAAAAATGCTTGCCTACAGTCAACAGACGACAGAATCTTGTGAATGTGCGCACAGTTGTCGCTCGTTCATTATATTTTTAGGTAGCAATCAAATGAGCTCCGACGAGGCTAGTATCCATTTGGAAGAACCAGAAGATTACCGGGGAGCATGTCACACTAGTTAATGTGTAGAGTAAGATTCTCCTCCCAATCTATAGGCTAAATATAAACTTTCAGTTTATTTTCACCACTTTTTCAAGTTAATTAATTTAAAAAAAAATCTCGTCGCCACCGCTGTCCTGTTGTCATTGTGTATCTGATCTGCTTCCAAAAACACTAAATACAACTGAAATCCATTCAGCCGCTCGTGTGAGGAATTTTCGTACGCTTCTTATATCAAAGTTTTTTTCCCTTTCAATTTTTCTCTAACTTATTTATATCTTTGCATCCACGAGTTGAAAAATATATGAGATGGCGTATATTTTGTGGAAATCATAGTATTCTTTTTCGAGAAAAGAGCACTTTTTCAATCCATTTGATAAATCCCGCTTCAATAGTGTAGAGCTGGAGTCGGGAGATGTGATTTATTTTAATGAGAGAAAAAGGTAATCTGAAACAGACTATTTAGTGTGACGCAAAATTTAAAATTGTGAACACCAATGAGAATAAAATAAATTTTTAGTTTCTTATGTGGGCGCAAGATGTGGGCGAATGGTAAATGACAGAAAAAATTTTTCACATTCAGCTAGCAATATCAGATGGAATTTGAAAAAATATATTTCAAAATAGAAAAAGTGTCATTTGAAAGAAGAAATAGCTAATCGTAAAATAAGTGAACTACAATGTAGGTAGCAGATTAATAGTCCGTGACTAATATTTGCATTGCCTTTCCAAAGTTTTTTGCTCGGTGGTAAATTTTCCATTCTTCACATTCTCAGCTTGAAGAGATAAAATATAAACTATTTAAAATACAAAGTGTTTAATTTTCACAAAAAAATGTATTCATATTTCTAGAGGCATATCATTCAAAAACATAAACACAATTCTCATGTTTACTGAAATGTTGCTTACAGACCATAAAAACAGTACTGGGCAAAGAACTGATCCCTGAAGAATATCCGTATGAATTTTAACAGGAGAAGCATCAAATAGATAGAAATAAATTAATTTTGTGTTCGTCTTGTAATATTGCAACAAGTTTATATTCTACCGATACACATTCTTTAGTAATCCATCTAAAGTGTAAGAGCTACTAATCATGGAAAATATTTCAAAATTGTGGCTGAAAATGCTCAGGTAGTTTGAAATCTGGAGTTCCAGATGCCTTGATTGATGACATTCATCAAGTTGCCATGAGTCAAAATCATGTACACCGTGAGGATTCAGATCCCATAATTTCCTATGTATGCGACTCACAGAAATCTTTCGAATATTTTGTGAAATACGAAATCCGGTACCATTTTCCTAGCGATCATCAGACCCTCAGAGCTTCGAATATTGTATTGCGGCCGCTTTTATGCATTTATGCAAAATTTCTGCTTAATCGGCCATTGGAAAGGGGGTGAGGAATCGATTACATGATTTGACCCATGTTAGTTAAAGAGGAGTGAAGCTAAATAAAATTTTCTTAAAAAAGTCTACGCAAATAAGTATAATATCATTTGGTATTACTGTTCTATTTTTATTTATTTACATTTTTTACCGGCTACATATCAATACTGATAAATTCTCATGAAGCGTAAAATATCTGACGGATATTGGACTGGACAATGAAACTACTGCGGATGGCTGTTGCTACCCAACCTATTCATAATGTCTACACAAAAATAGCACCTATTCTAGGTCACAATGCATTAGTCATCGAGGTATAGACGTTTGAGTGAACACGTGCTGGCACCATCCATCGGATCTCTAAAAGCTCAAAAATAAATGATCTTGAAGAACAACATGTTTGTGACAAATTTTTCTTCAAACTCGGTAAAAGCTTTACAAAGTCGTTTCAAATATTTCAGTAAGCAAATCCAAAGCAAAGTACCTGGAGTCATTTAAGAACTTCAGAGCAAATAAAACACGGATTGACAAAGACTGCTTGACGGTGCAATAAGAATTTTTGAAAACCATAATAACGTCGTCGCAGTGACTGGGTCCTTGACCAAGACAATAACGCATGGTCGGTCAAACGACGATTTGCTATTGACTTGGTCGGTCAAAGTTTGACTAACTTCGTTTGATTAAAATAGAAATATAAACATTCATATCTGTGGGTGCAAGTGTGGCGTAGGCGTATGGCAACTGGCAACATATGAAATATAAGTACATTGCCTTGTTCTATATGCAACGACTCTATCCCGTAATGTATTTCCTACGGGAGCTTAAAGTCTCATTCGGACCCTACTCCGCTGCGTCCGGTAGTAAATGATACCTACTACTTATTAAAAATAACCAGAGAAAATGTATAACGGAACATTATAGTTGTCAATTTTAAAATCCGATAGGGCTTTGAGAAAGGCTCAGAGTCTTATGACAAATTGAGAAGTTTTAACGGGTAGCAAGTGTTGTGTGCGACCGTGTTTACTGCGATTTTCCATCTGATTTTCCACCACGTAATTATGTACTGAATCCTTGATTTAGGTTTATTTAAGATTCTACCGATTGTTTTACATGATTTATCTATTTTGTAATGAAATAAAGTTAGTTATCTTTCAGCTATTGTTGTTGTAGGCAAATAGTAACAATAATGAAAAAAATAGTTTATTTATATCGAACTTATAAAAACTTTATAATTAGGAAATTTTAAGAAAACTAATCGAATGAATAATTTTTACACTCACTGTACATAGAAGATCCGTAGAGAATACTTCTAAATCTCTAAAAAAAAATTATTTTAGTAACAATACCGAAGTTAAATTAGATTGCTTGGAGATTTTTCAACTTCCTACTTCCAGAATGCATAAAACTACATTCACACTTTTACTCTATACCGACAATACCGCCTTAGACAGGACAAGGAGAATTTTCCTCCAGAAAAATTTACGTGTTGTAACATATGTTTTAAAAGCCTAACCTACGTATATCTGTAATATAGAAATGATCTATATATATATGGACAAAATACGAATTATAAATTATATGAGATTTTCAGGAATCCTTAACTAACGTCGTAAATTCTTAGATTTAGATGGCTTGATCACGTGTCCTGGAAGGCAAACATGTAATACCTACCCAAAATTGTTCTGACAGAAAACTCTAACGGCAATCAGAAACTTCGGAAAAACTGTACGTTTGATGATGCCAAAGGAGACCTTGGAGTGTTAACTAACGAGAATGTGTTAAAAATCAGCTACAGTCATGGGTCCTCTCAAATCATATCATAAAACAAAATGTTAAGCATATACGGGAAAGCGTGCAAAATCATCTAGAAACATTGTGCAGAAGAACTTTCCCAGGTGGATAATGTCTCAACTGGCCGAAAAGTAAGGCCAGTAAGGTCATCTGTGCATTAAATGAAACGTATTGCATCAATGAGTTTTAACTTCTTCTTCTTCTTTAAAAAGGTAAGCACAGCTAACGCCCTCTTCCCAACCCTAAACTTCCTGGTCAGCCTTAGCTCTCGCTTTCTTGCTAACCAATACGGATGCTGGTTTTCCCCTTAGGGAAAAGCGTAGATTAAATCGGAAGTTGATTATTCAATTCGGGAACGAATAGTAAATAAAAAAATTCACACCTGTACAAGGAATACTAAAGAGAAGGAAACAAAGTTCGCTTCCGTTCCTAAGCTTCATTCTTGTTACAAAGTTTTCCGTGGTGATTTTCGTTACAGAGCTGCACTTAATAGTCTTACACATTACTCTCTACTTTACTCTGTAATAGGCTACCGCATCGATTCAGTACTCATGTGTGAAATCATTACTTCACATCTTCATCAATGCATTGGAATACTATCCGATCCCTAAAATATTACGGATCAACAATATTTCACTAGAGCTTCTATCGATGACTTTTTGTAGTTTTCATATTTAGAAAACAAAATTAAGAATTTTTTACTAGAGGATTCGAATTAGGTATATCACGAAAATATCAAGAGATGCTGCAAAATCAAACATTGATAGAAGTTTTCTAAATATTCAATATTATTTGACTACCAAAAAGGGGGCAGTTCACGAAACCCAACATACTACACGTTCATGAGCCGCAAATCGACTTCCCATCGTTTGAGCAACATTTGGTCAAACTTCTCGTTTTGATCCGAATTTGTTCAAATGAATACAATAGATAGATTTGATGTCAGTGAAAATCAATCAGGAAATATGGTTATCTAGAAAAAATCAGCTCAGATACTAGTGTAAAATTTCTTTACTACCTCATCCATTATTTCGATGTCACGTTTTGTGAGGTACGACATCATTTTCAAGCCTTTCTGAATATTAAAATGGATTTCGGTATCTAAACCAAAAAGTGTAACATGTTCTGAAAAGTAATTGCTACCATAAAACAATGTCACGGAATAATAAAGATTTTCAAGATGAGCAAAATCCACTAGAAAATCGGGCGACAATTGAGCGGACAAGTACCAGCATCCACATGTTCTCATTTACAAAATGGAAAACAACTGCAGCTGTGGCGCTGCATCTGTAGCAGGCCAGTATGCAACTGTGGAGATTCCGCCCCGCACTTTGTGGCTAAAATTAAAAACCAAAGGTGGGACCGTTTGCATGGTATTCGTCTTTTGGGGCTCACCTCCATTATAGCAACCGAGGCTGCATGACTGGTGGCCACAAGTGACTATGAAAGACGGCGGAAAGACAAAGTGCAGCTTCAGGATGCAACAAAAGAACATCTCGGCAGTAAGAAGAACAAAGCAAAGATGTAGGTATCCCACAAAGAATTGCATACGAAAGGCAAGCGCATTCTATCACGCCTCTAGATTGGCTGGGTGTTCAACAAAAAGTCGTCCAATTGCGAGAAATCGATTGGCTGCCCGCAAGTTGGTTCCTGCCAAATAGTAGATTGGCAGGTGTTAATGCGCAGCCTTATTTGCTGTTATGTCTACAGTGTTTTCTGTAATTTGATTGGAGACAATTATTTATTAATGATTTATGAACAAAGAAAAAACTAGAACCAAATGTACGCCTATGAACTCAACTAGCCTTGAAAGAAAAATATATCTGAGAGAAAAAGTGGGGCAAGATTTTATGGCGCGTTTAATGACAGGAAATAAATTTAAAAATTTAAACTCATCTAGAAAATATAATTTGCGTTGCGAAAATGTCAAGGGAATAGGGGATTATCCGAAAATAATTGTAGAGTGGTTATTTCGGGTGAAATTGTGCGAAGCAGATGGATATATCTCCCTCAATCACTCCACGTTTCGATAAATTTGAAAAGTTTACGGTGGCTGATTCGTTTCACGATATTGACATAAAAAATTTATAAATGTGGCGTTAGATACTTCCGGAAGTGTTTATCTGATTTGGTTGATTTGATATGCTCAACAAAATCTGAATAATTTAGATTCGAACTCAATTTTCCGTTCATATGGCACGAGTTGTTTTACTCCCCTAAAAATATCATACCTTACGTTCTAATTAACGGAGAACTACAAGAGTCATTTAAAAGTCATTAGTTTTTATCTTGGCAAAGAAATGACTTAAATTTGAATATAGAAAAGTGTAACACGGGGTCAATCTTTACCTCTTTCTAATAAGACATTACAGCTAATTGTGGATACAATTTTAAACATGTTGACTTCAAATAGAGTTCGTGTGATAGAGAACTCTAAAATAGTTTAATTGCTGATGTATTTCAGAAGTTTAGTATTTAATGACTATTGATTATGTTTTTGTATTTATATTATTTAGTATTTACTCCTGTTATTAAGGAGTTACGACTTGTGTTGTCGATCCTAAATTCGAGCTTCTTCGGGAGTAAGAAATAAATGTTTTCCGTAAATGTGAAATAAAACATAATTATTCAATTGTCAAAAATACATATAAACTTATAATAAATATAAAAAAGCTTGAAATGTACGACATTGCCCTAGTATAGATCCATTCTGCTGCATGGAGGCTCTGGGATCTGACAATATTACTCTGAAATTTATTAAAATTATTTTGCCGGGCGCTTAACGACTTTTACCTTCCCCAAAGCATCACCCCCACCTATTCCTAAAATCACCGTGTTCAATACGGTTCCCGATTTTCAACCGAAATGTGAAATCAATTACACAATGGCAATATTTTATTATCTCTCTTTTCTCAATTTCACATCAGCCTTTATCATCAAAAGCTTCTAAACAAATTATCGTATAATTTCAAACTTACCCGTACAGCTATTTCAGTTGTATGCAGCTTTCTGTCGGGACACGTACAAGAAGTTCGAGTTAAGTATCGCTTTTCTTCTGTTTCCAGAATTAACTCCGATGTACCACAAGGATCTATACTCGATCCTCTACTATTTGCATTGCATATTAATAACCTATCCGAAATATACTTATATATGTTGCCATGCTGATAATTTGAAGGATTTACATTATGCAACCTGGTGGCATGGAGGAAAAGGTTATTATCTGACCTGATCTTCATTTAAATCCTTTAATAACTTCCTACATGTTCACTGTTCGCCGCGTTCTTAATACATCTGATTTCCCTCTGATCATTTTACAAAATAACACTTTAAAATGCATAGTGCAGGCTAAAAACTTGCTTTTACTTAAATTAAGAAGACTGTGACGTATCGCCTTTCTGCTCCCAATATAAATTTGTATGAAAGATGTGAACATTTTAGTATTAAGCCTTTCGCGTTGTATAATCCTTCCAACAGCACTTCGCTATAAATCGATAGGCTACCTCTCTAAGAATCATCTAATAATTGAGGGATAAAAAATTTACGTATCTTCCATCCCCAGTCTCCAGTTTCTCCATGCCATTGATATAGTCAGGAAATCCGTGGGTTAGGAATCCGCTTAGTAGGACATCGCCTTCTATACTCAGATAAATAACTGGTGCTATTGCTTAGGTACGATATGCCAATACCTCTCTTATTCATTTACAATTAGGAAAGATTTAACTTCTTCGGGAATTCTCCTCTATTCGTATAGCTTCACAATAAAACGGATATTTATTGTGCATATGACCTACTCCTTAACAGCGCTGTGTTCGTGCATCCTTAGCATCAAATGAACGAAACCACTCCAGATAGATATATTACGTACTATTAAGGTTTTTGCAGCATACTTAATACATCCTTGTTCTTTGCTTTCTTTGTTATTTGTGCTGTGGAAATCCAACCGTTGATGAACATGGTAATGAATAATATCATCGAAGAATAATAGAGGCCACTAACATCAATGACATGGTAGTGCAAAGGATAAAGTAGCAATGTGTGTGAATGACAAGGTAATGCAAAAGAAATCGGGGGGAAAGAATTTTGCGTTTTCTTCTTTATTTGTGCTTGTTTCTTAATTCTGAGCGAAAGCTCTCAGATGTTTATCAGAACAAAATAATAAAATAGAATGGCAATAAAAATTGAATACTTAAATTGAACCTTACACTTTTACCCTTAGATTGTCTTAAATGAATCAATTAAAGAAAAATGTTCCAAATAGTAATTCATGAATTTTCAATGACATCCGAGTTTTAAAATTCATTGGTATTGGAAATGCATATTAGTGTACACACGTTCATTACTTCATTAATGGAGTAATAAATACATTTCCTACTGGGTATCTGCCAGATAATAACGCTGGTTTAAAACTTTCTATTGACTACCAGGGCTTGACTTTTCTGTTATGATTGATTTTGCATCCTCACACTGATTAGATACGAAGCTGTTTATTACATTCATTACGGAAGTAGAGAAATTAATAAATTGTATTATTATACTTCGTAAACAATTTTCCATGGGTAATAGAAGCAAGTGCTTCAGTGGAGGCATGTAGGAAAAGGATCGTTAATTGATAGGTAGTAATAGTAGATAAGTTATCAAAACCAATGGCACTCGACTTAACTGAAGTCTGAGTTATAATAGCGTTTAAGCCATCCTAAACAAAAAATCTTCAACAGCCGCGTAAGAATTTGGAGTCAATACTGAATTGTTATGAAAATGTGATTTCGTTCACAATAGCAGGACATATTTCGATAAAAAGATCAATAATGAAATGTATGTCTTTGGTATTCAAATAAGCTGAGATTAATATCGTCCTAAATAAAACTTATCGTGCTTTGGGTAAGTTCAGAAATAGATGCATACGTAAAAATAAACCCAATTTCACTTTTCAAGCATGCATATTACTTTCATTAATAGGAAATGGTACTGCCAAGCATACCAAAGCCTATGGTGACGAAATAAGAGATTATGTCATAAAACTTTTGACTTATAAAAGATATACAAGCAAAAACAGTAAAAAACAGTATGAAAGAGACAGAAATATATAAAATAATAAATAAAATAATAATTTTCATAATAAATAACGATCCCATAAAAAAAAATTTATACAATCCTCAACATCAATAGATTAAAGTCAAAAAGAAAAATGCGTTTGTCAACACTTCTCTGAACTTTGTTGACATTTTTATCACTTTAATGTGTGAAAGTAAAACGCCTTTAGCATTAACGTTCACTACCTTTACGTGTAATTAACTTACTTTTTCAGCATATAATTTTTATTTTTGACCTGAAGATTTCCACGAACCAGAAGATTCTTCGATTCTTAATCAACGAACTATTTTAGAGCAAATTTGTTAACCGAGACGCCCTTTAAAATCCTTAAACTTAATATATGCATACAAATGTAAAATTCCTTATACTCTATTCTTATACTTGTTGTTGTTGTTGCTTTTTATTGCTTTGCAAGTTAATTAAAACAATTAAACACGATTACTCGCTTAATTAACAAATAAAGCAGCGATAGCTTGAAAATTAAAGCATTACTGAAAGATTATCACTACATTTGTAAGGTGTTCGTTTTCTTTAAACCTGACCCACTAAAACCGTGTAAAAGAACTCGAAACCCGTGTAACATTAACAGTGTGTCCTAAAACCAATTAATTTAAATAAAAAAAACAAAAATTAATGAGAAAACATATAAATGAGAACACATCAAATAAAAAAAAAGTAAAACAATAAAAGTACACAGAAAACACAATACGGCTAAAAATACGACAATAATAAAAGAAAAACGACAGGAAATTAAAACAGAAATAGATGAATAATGAAGAAATAAAAAGAAAATACAATTTTTTTAACAGCAAAGAAAACATTTATATTTGTGGCAAATAAAACAATCCACGAAAACTCGGCACTCTGTAAAAATCTCAACATATTAAAAAATATCTCTCAAATACAAGGGAAAACCAACGAGCGCTTTTCCTTTATTTTTTTTTTTATATAAAAAAGTATTATTTTGTGAAAAACGCAAATTATTTGAATGTAAACAAAAGTAAAACGTAAAACGAAAATTAAAAGGAAAACTTATAAAAAATGCAAAAAATTTACATTTTCCCTCTCTAGATTTACACGTTAGGCTGAGACAATTTCGGTTTCTTAAGATATTTTTGTATTGCTTTGTGTTTTTGGCATTTTTCGTTTGCGTCGAGCATTCGCTTCGGACATGGGTGACTGTGTTTCCTACACATGAACGCTATTTTAATCAGCACAGAGGAAAGGTGGTCTCCCTCTGAATGGCCCCGATTTTCTGGTTATTTGCTGTCACGCATTCAATGACAATTTTTCGTCGCAAAGACAAGTTTTTTTTTGTTTGCTCAATTTTTGGTTATGATCATTTTCACGGCGCGTTTTGTTCATTTGCGACTTTTCTACTTAATTTTTAGTCTGAAATAATAATTGAGAAAATTTATTTCACTTAAAGCATTTTGTTTTATTTGGTTGAGTGAATTTTTTATTTTTTATTTTTTTTGCTAGCGTCATCGTACTAATTGCTGGTAATGGCGTACATAATTCATTAATAATGCAATCTAGTTTGTTACGAATATTCCACTCATTTTAGAGTACTGACATTTTACGTAATCATAAAATATCCTGTCACTTAAAAGTTATGCGATTAAAGGAAAAAGGTATATTGAGTGAATTGCAAAAGTATTCAAACTATTTCAGCTTCTAACAAAATTTATAGCTTACTATTTATAGAAGGCATTTTTACTACAGAATTAGAGCTTAGGGAATCTCCTATAAAGCAAACCACAAGTCTGAACAAAGAAAGGTGGGTGAGGTGAATGTGCTGTTAATGTTTCAAACCAGAGAAATCTATGTCTAATGGTGCACTTATCAAGGAAGCAAAATCAATCAAAGCAATACGCGTTGCAATAATAATAAATAAGAGAAAACATATTTTCGTGCTCCAGAGTATCAATACTTGTTGTTTTCAATTCATCGCTACTTAATATCGGATTTATATTCCAGGTCTGATATAAGTTTGTATATGAAGCCAAACTAGATTTGGTGTAAAATGCTCATGATATCAATGCAAGAGGTGCAAAGATACTTCATTTTAATAGATAAAAAGACTGATCAGTCCAAGTAGCACGTTCGGAGTCCACATTAATATGTTACTATAATTACTAAAAGCATATAAGTTTACTTTTCTACAGCTATGATCCTTAATAAGTTAAACCACCGCGAAAACAATCTGAATAAGAGTTGAGATACATTTTAAGAAGTGCAAAAAGAAACATTGAGTCTTAAAATCTTTGCATACAACATAATAAAAAAATATCTTAAAAGAAAAGTAAAAATCGACTTTTTAAATCGACTCAAATTGTGAGCGGATTCAGAATACTGCCACTGCTTGAGTCCGCTCAGTAAAATATGAGTGAACTCAAAACAGAGTGGATTCAAAACTTGAACGGATTCAAAATTTGAGCGGATTCAAAATCAGCGGATTCAAATTTTACTGGGACTCCCTTCTGAGTGGAGTCAAAACTAGAATCCGCTCTTAATTTGAATCAATTTTCAATGAAATTGATTCGAAATTTTAGTTTCTTGATATCCTGTTTTGATCTGCTTTGAACCACTCTTTACGAGCTTTGCAACGTGTCCGATTACCCACGAGATTTTCTTTTGATTGTTCAGTTCAGATACGTGATCAAGCCATCTAATGTAGAAAACTAGGGTTTTAAGCTGCCAAATTTTGAAAGTTAATCTACAACGTTTTTCTGTGAAATTTTATTGTGCAATATCTTAATGGCTTCGCAAGTACAATTTTCGTCAACAAAATACAGAATTGCTTCTATCACTTATTCCCAAAATTTGGTGGATTCAATCACATTTCCACAGAAGGATAAATGCGCAGAGCTACGTTGTATGCTCCAAAAAACTTCTAAACGGTTCAAATGATGTAAAGAAATTTTCACCAATTATCATATTTAACTAAAATACCCAAAAATAGTCCGGAATTTTATTAGGTTCTAGGACATGCAGATAAAAAAAAAACAGTTTAGAGGAAATTTGTCGAACGACGAATCGAAAACTGTGGTGATTCTGGAATCTTTACAACAAAAGATTACTCAGATTATATTCTCGGATTTTTCAGTTCAATGCAAAAATCCCTGTCAACCGTGAAATTCCAGTAAAATAGAATTTCAGAGGAAAAGAAGACCCATAAAAAACTCTGACGGCCATATTAGAAAATACAGAGTTGCCTAATGTTAATACCCAAAACATAGAGATAAATAATTCCTAGAAATTTTGAAAACAACACATATGAGACATAAACCTTATTTGTAACATTTCGAATTTTTCAAACCATATAAAATCTCAGTAAATAAAAATTTTCACCTTCAACGCCATTACCAATTTTTAGTACGAATTTTATTAAAAATGCTTAACGTAAATATTTTTTTTCAAAAATTTCTCTATGAGGCCAAAATAATTTTTTCAGTAAGTTGTTTAAAACATAAAATACAATTGAGCTTCCGTTTGCCTCAGAATAATTAAATTTAACTAGAAAATTTTATTCAATTTACCAACGTCATTTGTATGCAAATGAAACGTGTTTTGATAGTGTAAAAAAACGGATATGACAAAAGTATCAATAACACAAAAGTAATGAACAAGCACTTACCCGAACTGGTTCGGCAGAACCGGATATCCAGTACGAAGTCCGGCGGCGAAGGGGAATCCTGTAATGAGAGGACAGAAATTTTTTACATTTATAACGTGGAAATTGAAACAAATGTCAGTTAAAAAGGGGTTGATAGTTGCTTGATTTGCTGCCAGACGGGTGTATATGGTGAGGAACTTGAACTCATGGCGTTATGCTTGACTAATTCGTGTTGAAAATTTATGGGGAACACACATTGTGACGAATACGTAAACCACTATAAAATTATATGTGGTATTTTATTGTGGAACAAAGAAATACGTTAAATCACGACTTCTAGGTGCACTATGACGTACAACCATATTGGTAGGGCAGAAAGAAAGGGAGTAAATATTTTTTAGACCTAAAAGCTCATGTGTATTTGTTGCTACTAGAAAAAAGACTTTAAAAAGGTGATCGAGTTATTGGAAAAGATATCTTATATCTTGAATAATGACGGTTAACGATTTGTAATTGCCGAAGCAGACCCTATTTCTCCCATAAATTTCCCCTAAAAGTGAGGTTTAATTATAAATTGTCTTACTAGCTGACGTTTTTTTCCTTCGAACACAATCGCGTAAAAGATCTTACGATACTTAATAAATTAATTTGCACATGACAATATCTAAAAGGAGCTATAGCAAATACCAGCAGAGTTACATAAAACCTTTCCCAGCCTTCCGCTATTTTTGGAACCTTCGGAGTGTTGCTGAAGAGCTCTATCAACAACAACAACAACCATGAACTTTCTTCTATTGTTTTGTCTTGTGGTCTTGAGGACTTCTGTTTAGAAAATAATACTTCTTGAAGTCTTTTTCCTTTTGTAAATTAAACGTTGAAAATATTTTGTATTCCCTGCATTCCTTTCTCAAATTTATTATGCTGATATAAGGTCTGGGAGTAACCGTGCAATGAAGTAAAGGAACGCTTTAGTGCATTACACTGTCATTAACAGTCTCCGTAACCTTATCCTTTGCATTACTCTTTCATTGATACTAGCGACTTCTATTATTCTTTGATGAAATTATCTAATACCGTGTTCATCAATTGTTCGATTTCCCACTGGGTGGGTAGAGACGTGGGTACAATACACTTACAAAAATAATTTCAACTTGTGCAATTGCCTCTTTAGACGAGCCTGTGATCATTTTTGGGTTCTAGGGATAATATGTCGAGAAGGTGGACCTGTCTACCGACCTACACATTCCACGTACCTGTAGCAAAAAAAAAATATAAGTCAAGAAAAAACATTACAGAATGCTCTCGCTTATTCCACTTTTGGATGGAATCTTTTGAGTTTAATTCATTTAGTGTATCCAATATTCAGTACTAAGAAACGCATAACCGCTTAAGTGAGGAAAAAAATTATTGACAAGGAAATATTACACCACGGTAGGCGCCTATCTGTTGTATAAACTAAAGGTAGCATTCCCACAGTGCCAGATTTCCCTGGACATTAAAGGCAGCTTTGATAATGTGCTTTTCCTATACATCGACAACTGATTATGTTATCATCAGTTCGATGTAAAGGAAAAGCGCTAAAAGCACAATCTGTTGGTGAACGGAATGCATACTGCAAACATGTGCTATATTACTTAACCTGCGTTGCAAAACACTAAAGTACATACAGTGAAGAATTCACAAGAAAAAGAGTGTGTTATTGCCTTGATGGCAGATGTCGTCAACTAGATTAGATGTGTAAAGATGCGCAAATAGTATAGCATACACAAGCAACTCTTAGCGCAGTTGCGGCATACTTGTGATACTTCCAGTTCAATTCTGATATGTTCAAAATTACAATCGTCGGTGTATCGTCTCTAAAAAGTAAAATTGCGGTCCGGAACTAAAGCACTCGTGGTTTCTGAGTAATGCAAGGTGTGCACAGTAAAACAACGAGAGCATTACAAATGCTCCAACTTCTCTAGCGATCACTTCCGGTCTGAAATCAGATCGACGAATACATGTATCGACCAAAACTCCCACATTCCAGTTTTATGGATATGACGTTAAAATTAAAACACACAACAATCTCCTGCACTTTAGTAACTTAAACATTAACTAGACTAGCTAAGAGCAGACACCACTGCCTCCTAGACTCTTTCTGTGCTTTGGCTTGCGTATGACAAGGAGCATGAACAGTTTCCGTACACTTTGCCAGCTAATTATATATACAATATACTTGGCTTTCCATAAATACGTAAATTTGGTTATGTTGACACAGCCACGGTGGTTCTACGGTATTTGAAATTAAATGAGTTCGTTTTATTCACCCGTTTACATGATTACGAGCCGTACGGGGGCCCGTCGCTACATGGAAATTCATGGTCGGTAATGCAGTACGTGTACACAAATCCAGAGCAAATGCCTGGCTTCCCTCGTCTGTGGCGTATGCGTAATGAATTGGCGTTGCGATCCCCTACGGCTTGCGTCTGCTCAGGGAAATGATAATTTGC
Source organism: Dasypogon diadema (assembly GCA_006980735.1). Classification (NCBI taxonomy): domain Eukaryota; kingdom Metazoa; phylum Arthropoda; class Insecta; order Diptera; family Asilidae; genus Dasypogon; species Dasypogon diadema. Next base: position 13,796 of record QYTT01078683.1, on the reverse strand, counting down.
ATGACTGGCGCGTATATAATTAATTTTGAAAGCTCTCTGTGCATAGTTGGAGGAACGCACTATTTCCTTGCTTTTGTAATTAGGTGTCAAATTAAGTCTAAAGGCCTGATAACAACCTTCGACGCTTATCGCTCCAAGTGAATATTTATGGCTAACTTGAATTGAACGCAGGGGACTACTTGCTAGCCTATGAATTTACAGTAGTTCACGAATTAGTTTCTAAGGTTATCAGCTGTCCTGCAAAACCTTTTGCTATTTAGAAATGAAGTCCCTCTATTCTTTGAAAATGTATCTATTTGAAATAAATTATATCATAGCTCACCTGGTGTAATATTACCCCGCGGTTTTGCACCCAAAATTGCTAAATTAACGTTCGCTTTCCTTCCATCAATAATTGGATTTGGATCTTTGCACGCTCGTTCTGCACTCGCTCTGTCACCCATTATAACCTGAAAATACCCAAGAAATAAGCATACTACACTTCAGTGATATTGGCCAAGATACTTACAAAACCATATCCTCGACTTTTATTCGTTTGCCTATCGGTGATAACCACAGCCTCTTCAATTTCACCAAAAACAGAAAAGTGTTCTCTCAGACTTTTATCAGTTGTGTGATATGGGAGTCCACCCACGAACAATTTGGTCCATGTGGTATCTTTTTGTTGGACGGACGGAGTTGTAAGGGTACCAGCTTGGGCTGCTGTTAGTCCTGCCGCTCCTGGTGCCGCTGCTAGAGCTGCAGCCTGTGAATTTGCTTGAGCAATAGCCGCTAAAGCGGCCGCATCTGTTTCAGCTGCACCAGGCATCAACATTTTGAAATGAATTTTGGCGGCTTTTGTTAACTTCGAGGAAAGAAAAATGTTTTAAAGTTCCTTTCTTTTTGAGAGAAAAGGAACTTTCTTAGTTGGATTCTTGAAATTACAGCACTGGGCTGATGTTAATGTTTTTTTGAGATGTTAAAACTGAAATGTCATTCTTTGATCGATTGGTTGCCAAGAAATATCTGTAAGAGAAACAAAATTAAAGTTACTCTCTTTTATTTCTACTATTTCTGCAATTCAAAAGATTTTTTAACTTATTTACAAAACACATTTATGAAATAAAAGTCAAAGTGACTGGAGTTATTCTTACAACTTTTGTAGGTTTACTGGAGGGGCTGAAACATCAGACTTCATTAATCTTGTAGAATATTATAATTGCACTAACGTTTTTGAGGAAATTTTTCCTTAATTTGTTGGTCATGGCAATGGGACCATAACAACCCACAGAGGAGAAAATCTACAGACGTGCGACTCAGCCCGCTCAGCCACCGGCATGGGCATAACCAATTCTCCGACGTTTCTACTTCAATTTATACTTTTGTACCCTTAATTTCACGTATTCATTTTAATCAGGGGTAGAATCAGGTGGAATATCAACTGAGTCCGCATATTGTTATTTTACAGATATTTCAAACTCGAGCTTTCTTTCTTTAACGTTCATCCAAAATACTAAACTGAACCAATCATACTATTGAATAAAATAGGATAACCTTTAGAAACGTAAACCTGATACTACTTAATTTTTCCACTTTTTGATAACAATGCAGCTTAGCTTATTATATAAAGCCCACTTACTTAGATTTTGTAAGTCAAAATTTTACATGAAGTTATTAACACTGATAAAAATCAATGTCGTCGTCAACAAATACTAATGGAATAAGACCAAAAATATATCCACCCGGCATACCGTTTCACTGTTTCTAGTGCCTAAGGGTGGGGAAACCAGCTACCAGCGACCATCCATGCTCCATTGTACAAGCACCTTTAGTTCTAGCTATGTTGTAACCTGCTAAATACCTGTCATATCTTCTGGCGCACCTGGTCTTTAGAATAGTGCCAAATGATAAGTACAGAAACTTAAAATTATGGAAGAAAAGATTGTTTGTCAAGTGGGCACCAGCATTGCTGCAGCTAATGTTGCCTTGAAAGCTCGACCACCTTGTGCTATGATTGCATGGAATTATTGAAACTACTAAATATAAAATGAAATACCGAGGAGAACATGTTCGTCGAAGTGAATAACCTTTTAATGAAAGAAGAAAAAGAGCAGAGAGTAACGTAAGTAAGAGTAATGTTACAAGAGTTAAAGCGAACAGAAGAAAAAAGTAAAGCAATCAATGCAAGTAAGAAAAGAAAGGCCAAGATGAAATACTGAAAGTTAACCTAGAAGCCCTCGAAATCATGAAAACAGTTATTCTAACATTCTGTATCATATCATCAAGACTCTAGTATAGTGTCCTGCCTGCAAAGTATATTAACAGTCATCAATCAAGTGGTAAGTTTTAAGATATTTTAAAATTACAATTTTTGTTTTAGGAGCAAATCTACACTCAGTAAAATGATTTCATTCTAAGCGGGTTAGGGAATATTTTAGAGAAGCTCATGAAGAGACAAAATTCAATAGACTTATTTTCAAAATGAAGAAAATTGAGCAGTTACAGTGAAAAATTTATGGCAACATTTTAAAGCCATTGCATTTCAGTCCTTAAAAGACGACCGCCGGAAAAGTTTGTCTCAAAAGACTACAGCAAAAAAAAGAAAAGTTAACTCCCGAGGATGAACGACGAAAAAGCGAAATTGTTACCCTAGTGGAATTATCAAAAAGAACAGTCTTCATATCATACACAAATTTCTCCACTTATCAGAATTGTCTGCTCTGTACATGCATAGAATGGATTTCAACACCACTGCACTTGTTTCTCCTAAAATTACCCCCTAGTGGACAGAATCAACAACCTATTCTACTGTAAGCGATAGAGGGTTATATTTGATAAATCTTTGTCGTAAAAGCTCAGATCAGGATATATTGTTGGCCTTATTAAAGTACCATCAGAAAATAAGGAATTAAAATAGCCTCCTTAAATCTGATTAGGTCAAGATGTGCCCTAGGCCAACCTACCACGAATGACATACAAGAATTTCGCAATTCTACTGTGACAGATCTGATAAGAACTTTGCTTCTAGAATTACTATAATCAAGAAATTACCATAAAATTGTAATTTATTCTCAAACTTATACGAAAGCCGGAAAAGTCGAAGTTACGCTAGCATCCCTCTTGCCAGCAATACAAGAGCATGCAGTTCCATGAAGAAATTCACTACTCGCATTCACCCCATTTAATTGCATATTTGTGATTAAAATTTCGTCTTTCGTCCTTTCATTACTCAAGCGTACACAGAAACTACCCCAAAACCAGACCTTCTGTACCGAACATGAGTTTATCATCCCTTGAATTGGGCTCATATATATCTGCTGTGACGTGCCCTGTGTACAGTACTGGCACATAAGCCAAAATAACTGAGGGTAACCCCCCCAAAAAGAAGTTTTCTGAACAGAACATTGAGCACGGGCACAAGGATACCAGGCAAGGAATTAATGTTGCAGCTGTTCGTAACATGCGTAACGCACCAATACCCTGCTAAGGTGGTAGTGAGCAACAAACAAAAGACCACAAGGGAGGAAACATTTATCTCGAAATTTTATTCTGGTGGCATAAGGGATCTTTGAGCCTGCGCTGTGTACGACATTGTCCTTGCACGCAGCGCCAGTTTACTTGAATTGTGTTGGGCGGTATATGGCATAGACGACGTACAAAACAAGACCAAATTTCAAGCAGGGGATGCTGTCACGGCCATTCATTCCCTTTCGGTCGTTTTTCAAGCCAACTTTTTTATAGCCTGTTTTTCAGTCCCCGCGTTTACAATAGATGTTGTTGGAAAGATAAATACGCATCCTTTTGATGTTCTATTTGGGCAAATTTTATTGATAAATTACATAAAGAACAGCAGATCACCTTGAGGGATGATAACTTTGTATTTCTACTCATTAAAATTTTTGCATTGTTAGTAAATGAATTGAAACTTGTTAAACTGGATTGTGTTCTGCAATGACAAATATCATAATTGGAGCGATATAAGAAATCCAACTACAATACAATCTTTTGTTTTATTACATACAATTGTTAGGAATTCTAAATTACACTCCCATTCTCACTTGCATTTTTACCTAAGCAGTTAATTGTAGTTAGGTTACACCAAAAACTTTGACTTTTTCAGAAAATAATCAAAATCCTTTTAATATTTTACACAACAAAACTCTAAATTTTTGCAAATTAAAGAGGAGCAAGTGGAGTACAATTTATAAAAGTTGGAAAATATTGAAGTACATATTTGTAAATTTTCTAATTGCAAACAATTTTATAATATAATTTTTCCATATTACATTAGGTAGGTATTCTCTTTTTTTTAGAATGTAAATGTATATGACAAGAATATTAACGTAAAAGGAGTGCCTGTCGGATGACCCTTAAAAATAATCTATTGACAAATCCATGATCGAATTTAAGGAAATATAAATCGTGGATCTGTGTTAGGAGCACGGATACGTTTCGAACATAATTTGAAAGCACGCATTGTTAAAGACTTCATAAGAAATTTGGTTAAAAGAGGACATCGAGTACTTTTCACTATTATTTAAAAAACACACACATGCACACAATTTTTTTACACTATGGTCTAATAGAAAGAATCTGATTTGCCGGAAGATTAAAAAAACTGAAAAAAGAAAAATCTGATTAACATGTCAGTCAAGACGGATTTGAAGTGGAAGGACACAAAAATCCATTCACATGCAAGAAAACGTGAAAGAAAAGGACGCGACTTTATTTGAAACCGGAAAATTTTAATTAAATTAAATAATGATATGGGAATTATTGCGGTTAACGCAGATATGTTAAAATCTTACTGTGAAGTTGATCGAAAGTAACCTAAAAGTAATGACACCGAATAATGTGGCAGGATAAAAATATTTATTCCTTTTAGAATCACGAGGGCGGGAATGAAAGATCATTGTCCTTGAAGCAATTTCAGTGGTAACAATATTTGCAGGAGTGAATGTGCCTGAAACACGGAGAAGATGTCGCTCAATCTCGGAATCAAAAGGATCACCCCACTTCAAACGTCATGTCTTTTCCAAGAAATTCATATGATTAAGGTCAGGACAAAATGAGTGCCACGAATCCTTAGTGCAATTCGAAAATATTAAAGACTTGATTGTTGTAAGCAATTTTCTCGTACTCTGTAGTAAAGATGAAAGTATAATGCTTTATTATGATACAACAGCAAAAAAAAGAGTCGATGGAGTACACCCCCGTCCTGTGGAGCTAGGACCCCAAGAAACATGGGTTTTTTCAAATAGCACCAAATAGGCCATGACAACAATTTCTTGAGACTGAGAAGGAATCATTATGACTAATTTCAAAAAGCGTAACATAGTGTTAACTAGTGAATAATACACTTCAATTTTTCGTTGGATTCGGGCGGCGAGCATAAATAAATTATGGGGTGTGTTACTCTGTTGTACGATAATTCACTTGTTTACACAGCTATTGTTGCACAGACAGCCATTTAGAAATGTGACTTCTCACAAATTGATTGTAGTCCAGATTTGGCCCCAAGTGACGATTATTTCTTATTCAGTAAATTGAAGATTGTCCTCTCAGAAAGAAAATTCAATGGCTTAAAAGTTTAGTGAATCAATGTAAAAAATGTACTGCTAGTAAAGAAAGAATATATCAAATATAGAAAAAAAGACGTTAGTTATTATAACGAGACGAAGACGAAGCTGAAGACTTGGATTGGAATAGGCCTTAAAAACTGCTCTTAACATCGCAAATGAGAGGCACTATTCGAAAAATCGCCTTCTTGATAAAAATGCAAAACTCAAAAGGTCATCAGATCACGAGGTAATTTGAGCTAATAAAACGTGTTTTTTGAGTTGTTAACTTTACATATAAGGAAATACTCCGTACAGCGTTTTTCTCATTAGGTAGGGCATGAAATTTTTATCCACAACTCCGTTTTTGGCAACAGAGTACAGAGTGGTCATATATTAACTGGGTTAAATTAACTCGGTTATTTTACAGAGTTAATAAGCTTTTTGGGTTTCTCTGGTCTTCTACGGAATGTAGATGGCAAAGTGTGTACTCCATTGCACAGCGCCAGAACGATCCAAACAAATTCTCCCAACGATTGAAATCCTTTAAGCCCAACAATGGCTTTAGACCAGCCAGGTTCAACGATTATTGAAGTTGAAGGTCACTACAGTACAAAACTCAACAAAGGATTTTACAAAAACCCTCAACTCGTAGTATGATAAAATTCATGAAAAAACGACAGGAAACTGTTCGGCAGTTGCAGTTCGTTATGATACGCACTTTTAGTGTAGACATTAATTAATCAACGCTCTAAGCTCCAACTTAAATGGGCTCTAAACTCGCATCGCACACGACACGCGTCCGTAGTGCAATGGCTAAAAAATTTTTTTTCATTAATGTAACTTCTGTAAAGAATAGCGCTAGGAGCTTCTGGGCTTCCGGTTTTTAAACCGGAAGGAAACGAATTCTTTTCCCAAAGAAATGAAACTGGCTGATGAAATATCAGACTCACCCAGCAAAATTTGCGAAATGTTTTCGCATCATTACAACGCCGCCGGTCCAAATAGAATACCACATTTGTTTTATCAAAGATCTTCCTTGAAACTCACAGAATCAATCAGCCAGTCAATCAATTAAATATTATATTCTAAAACTCTAAAGGATGTTTCGTTGCACCTATACTATATTTAAATCATGTCACCCTAGTCTAACCATACCAGTATCCATTTCAAGCAGCTTGACTTGAGTTTTTGGAAAACTTATATACAATCTACTCTCTCAATTAACTAATCTTATTTGTGAGAATCGGCCCAGATCGTTCTACAACAAACTTGTCACTGTTTACAGACATTGTAGCAGTTGCACTAGATGAGAGTAAACAAGTCGATTCCATTAATTTACATATACAGACTCTTCTAAAGCATTTGATACAATACGACATAATATAATACTTGATAAAGTGGCTTCCATAGGCTTTGATATCAATACGATCTAATAATTATCTTTATATTTAGCAGAACGTTATAATGTTGTCGTTGTAAACGGTTTTGTATCACTGCCTTTCGAGCAAACTGCAGGTGTTCCACAAGGTACTACCTGCGGTCCTTTTATTTTTTTAATCTCCATTAATGACGTCCCAATTAATTTAGATTCAAATTGCTTTCTTTATGCAGATGATACCAAAATATTTTGATTGGAGATCTTTTCAGGCAAATCAGACAGCTTTGGGTTTTGGATGCATTAAACTCGACGCGATTCACCACTGATTGAAATGAGTACGCGAAATAAAAGGTAGTGTCACCTGCAAAATTGTGAAATGGTTTGGAGGTAAGAGATAAGAGGTCATTATTGAAGAACAGAAAAAGGACAATACAGAGCGTTGTGGCACGCCGGCGTTGATGTTGTAAGCGTACAAAGAAATCTTTTGAAACCGAAAAAATACGATGGAAATTCAGAACAGTCGATTGCAGCGAGGTTTCAAAGCTCGCCAAGATGGTCACGGTCAGCAAAGGTCAAGGTCAGGTGTTATCACCAAGTTGTACTAAGTAATAACAAAGTGACTAGAGAAGGCGTCGTCCCCGGATATGAGCACATATATAAAAATCCTCACACATTTTTAGTAATTCGACGGAGTATACCTAAAACAACGGAGAAGAAAGAGACGTTTAGACCAATAAGTCTATCATTCTTATCGATATTAGTTGCAAAACTGGTAGACATACCAAAATAGTTTTTTAAAGAGGAGCCAATACCGCCTTTTCAACATACTTATCAGTTATGAAAATCAGAACTCAGGAAATTGATCTAATGAATTTAATCAATAGATTGCCGACAAAGAGTAATGTGATTTTGAAGAGGAAAGATGTCAATATTATGATCAATTTAATATGGTAAAATATTCTATCAGAACTACATCGGGTAACTAACAAATCCAGAAGATCTCAACATAATATTCAACATTCAAAAACTCTATCTCTTTACTATTTTATAATCTTTGCTAGATATTTGTAAATTAGAAACGATCTTTTGTCATATGAGATCAAAAGTGCCTGCAGCGTAAGAGGGCTATATCTATCCGCAGCCGCAGTTCTAGATTTCTAGCAAAACTCTTTTTGTTCACCCATGCAGTTTACCACAAAAATGAACCTTACACACTTCATCTGCTGTCCAAAAAAAAAAAATTGTAATTGAAGACGGGTAACATCCAAACATCGTCGTTATCCAATTAACAGAATTTAGGAAACAAGTCTACTGCTGATAAGACAAACGGGATAAGCCTGGAAAATTTGATAAGTGTTTCACGCAACCTAAGAGGAAAAACACCCTTGAAGCCCTGCAGGTTAAGTTCCTTAGTTTTACAGACCCCCTCTAAAGAAACTGAAAAAATTCTATCAAGTGTCAATGACCTCTTCGCACAACGAGGAGATATTTTTGAAAGTAAAATCCTCGTCTTCCAGGGTATTTAAATTTTTTTACTCTCATCTCCTATTAATGGGAGAAGTTACGGCATTAGAAAAAACAGAGAAACGGCTAAAGAATGCACATATGGTTGTCGGCCGGTAGTTCTTCAATTTTCAACACTTGTGTGCATATTAGACGGCCCCTTGCCTTTTCCAATGAAATATATTTACTGGGACTGTGTGTGCGTACTGCCGCTCTTTTGGGGCACCAGAAAAGGATCAAATCACCACGAAATAAGTCTTGACTTTCCTGATACATCGATGCACAAAAGACCTGAACACAGACACGACCGAGGGATGAATATTTTGGGGATTTATACTTGGGCTTCAGTTGCAAGTAGAGAACCAGGCACGGGGATTCGGGGATACAGGGAAACTCACCCTAACAGCACAACAATTTACGACTCGTGCTCGATGTTTCGAGTGTCCCTTCTAAACTTCCCCTAAGTAAAATTCCGATCCGAGCCTACAATTGCATTTTTTTCTCACTGGCAAATTTTTCTCTTTTTTTCTTTGGAACAATTTGAGTTAGGTGTGCTATACACTTTCGCATATCACACACAATCACCGGTAAAGTATTTGCAGGCGCTTTGTGTGGATTTATTCTGGGGGTTGGGCTTTTTTGGGCAGGAAAAAAGGTTCGAGCTGATTTTGTAGACGACTGGGCGCGCTAAGGGTGAGTTTATTTGCCACGGAAACGTTTGATCTGATTATGATTTTCAGTTGCATGATGGGAAGATGCTCCTCATTTCAAATTCAGATAACCGTTGAATGTGAAATCTGGTGACCAAGGTACAAGGCACGAGAGGGGGACGGTTTAAAATAATAGACGTGTATGGGTGAACGGGTGAATAATTTTGAGGGTTTCTATTTATTTGACACGGCTTGCTACATGGTTTCCGATAGTAACGACGCCTAGTCGAAAATCTATAACGTTTAATGTAATGGAACCAATTCAGCACCACTTTTTGCCCAATTGAGATAATTTACACTTTCAATAATAAAATAGGCTTTAAGAACTGTAAACCATTCCAAGAATTCTAAAAAAGGTTAGAAGATCTGGGCGGATTTTTCTTATTAACATAATAAGATGTGCTTTCCTTGCTATCAGAAAATTATTTCGAAATTTTTACCTAAGAAGAGAACAGAACAGATGATAATGTTCCATTTCCATGCAAAGGAAAATTAGGAGATGAAAAAAGCACTTTACAATCAAATTCATTTTTTGGTCACAATCTTGTATCTGATTACTTGATTCTCAGTTTAGCAGCTTGAAATTAAAATTAAAAGCAATTAGTTGTATATTAATTTTACCCAAATCTGCGACTGGCTATATGGAAGGTGTTGTTAAATATTAAGGGATGTCACATGACCCACAACAACAAACTTGACTGGAAAAGGAAGGGAAGGGAAGGGTTAATGAGTTAAGTGAAAAAGATGCCAATGGGCTTGGATATCAGTAAGTAGCTTATAACAAAGATGGTATTCTGTTGCAGAATCATACTGTTCTACTTAAGAAGGAATTATAAAATTTCATGGTAAAGTACCTTTCCTACAAGCTGTAGCATTCAGTGAAGTAATGACCAGTGTTCCATAGTAGAACAATAAATTCCTTTTTTAGGGATTTTTTGAGTTAAAATCCTTTAAGGGATTTGATATATCTTGGGCATCAGAACTACTCTATTATGTATTAGAATAGTGAAAAAAATAACCATTCTAGATCAAAACACGTCCGGTAATGCATACGAAGTCTGCCGAATATCCGACTTGTTCTGTAGCAGCAGAAAGAGTTAATTCCGGACTATGTCCCTTTCAAAGTACTCCGCTTTTTTGAAGCCATAACCTTCTAAAACTCCCACTTTTGGAAACACCCTCACTTTCCTTTTTATTTCCTCTATCTACGCCGTCAAATCTTCTTCCTTGTAAAATATTTAGAAAAAATTTGGAAAAAAGCCAGAAGTCACAAAAAGCCAAGACATGACTGAGACATGACTGTACTGACGTAGTTGAAAAAAATCCGCGCTTCACTAGAAAGTGCTGAATAAATTACAATTAATGGGAAGGTATGTTGTCATGATGAAGTACCCAGTCGTCACTTTTCCACAAATCAAGCCGTTGTCTTCTTACTGCGTCACGTAATCGTTTCTCTCTTTGTTTACCATTTGATCTTTTAAGCGTATTCATGACGAAATGTTGCTCCGGTTCTCCTCTGCTTCCTTGGACCATTGTTCTTCAGGCGTCTTTGAGTTTTGTGTCAGGGTCATAACCATAAACCCATGACTCATCCCCAATAATAACCTTTTTGGGCATTTCTGGACTGTTTCGGATTGTCTCCAAATTGCCTTGGGCGAATTCTATTCGATAATTCTTTTGCTCTTATGTCAACAGCCGTGGAACGAATTTTGAAGTAACGCGGCTAATATAGAGAAAAAAAAGGGAATATAGAGAAAAAAAGGGAATATAGAGGAAAAAAAGGGAATATAGAGAAAAAAAAAGGAATATAGAGAAAAAAAAAGGAATATAGAGAAAAAAAAGGGAATATAGAGAAAAAAAAAGGGAATATAGAGAAAAAAAAACGGAATATAAAGAAAAGGGATGACAATCTATCATTTTGCTTCCCGATAATGAGGTAGCGCCATCAACGAAGAACACCAATTTGGAGTTAGGCTGGGAAGTTTTTCCTCACCAGGTTTACTCTCTAAATTTCCTGACGTTGAGGATATCTGAAAACGGCATTCGTGAATTACGTGGTAGGAAGGTGGAAGAAAGTCCCAATAGTTGATAAATCCGAAAGAAATTTCAATGAGCAGAAGTTATTAAATTGTAAATGTAGAGGA
>QYTT01078682.1:0-14560 GCA_006980735.1 Dasypogon diadema | reverse complement strand
CCCGATCCGATGAACTTTAGAATTTCGCCCAAAAAAATTCCTAGGCCCATGAATTTTGCTCGAATTGGTCGGAAATTTTTTTGGCGCGATTTCGGCGTCAGTCGAGAGGGCGGAGTTCAGAGGCTCCGGAAAAATTGCCCCCACCACGGGCCGCCCCTTGGTTCGTATGTACGTATATCCCCCAATGCCACAAGTGTTGAACGGGTCCGCTTAGGTGTGTGGGTGTTCTTAATCCCAATCGGTTGTGCCTTAAAATTTGGGAAATATTTTTGTAAAGGCGCTTGCAACTCGATTCTTTTCCTCTTAACCTGATTTTGGAGGCTCAAGAGCTGAGGTGGAATTCGTTGAGGATCTTGAAACTCTTTTTCAAAAATGAAACAATTCCTGTCGGAGATCTCTCGAATAGTGAGTGCCGCGCTTGAATTGTCTCCATCTCCTCGTCGTTAGATAGAATTTCATTGGTTGAAAGACAGCCGCCAGAGTACACCACTCATTGTCTTCCTCGGTGTGCCTTCTTCCTTTCTTTTACTCTTTTTCAACCAAAAAACAAGTAAATGCATCTCCTCCTATAAGGTCTTGGGCTTGGGCTTCCTCGTAATCAGCTTTTTCTTATAATACCGAACTTGTTGGTTTCGCGTCAGACGTCATTGCGATGAGACAGCGTACTTGGCCTTAGGACAAGCTGTCTTGGACGCTTTTATTGCAAAAGGCTCCAGAAGAGTAGGCGTATTATTTGGATACTGTCGGCACTTCAGGAACTGTTGCCACGACTGAAGATTGTATTGACGTTTGACAATAGAGGGTTAATAGAATAAAAATTTATTTAGAAAATACAGTACAGTTACAACAATGCGAACATGTGTAACTGAGCGATATTAGGCGCATTTATCCTATCAAATTTCCTCAGTTACACCGCAGTTGTTCTATTTTTACGATATTTCCGGCAGGCTTTTTTTTATATCCGTCCAAATGACCTTCTGAAATCCAAGATGTTAATCATGATAAAGAACAAAAAAAAAACAAATTATCCAACAGTGTAAACTAAACCTCTCTGCTTGAGAGCGAAATCACTTTTTAAAATCAGCACTTTTCAAAGCAAACCGCGATTTAAAAAAAAGTAAGGTATAGGTGGTTTCAGTTTTTAATAACTTTATATTCAAAGGCAATCAAAACGCTTAAAAACAATAAATATGCAAATATCATAGTAACATCACATTTAGAAAAAATCGACGCAGTTCCAAAATGGGCAGGCATGAATCAGTCCAGTCAATCCTATCAATCTAATAATGGTATCCCGATCCTGTACTGAAGGATGGACGGGGGGACGGTGGTAGGTATTGTTGTTGTGGCCGAGTCTGTGTATAAGCTCCACCGTATGCTCCGCCAGAATATTGTCCAGTGTATGCTCCAGAGTCACCTGTTCCAGCATGAGCAGCATTATAAGCTAAGGATCTGAAAAGAAATTTTTTTTAATAGTGAGTCTCATCGTTAATGAAGCGAACATTGAAATAATTACTTTTGAATGGCCTCTGGAATTGGTGGTGGTGTAGGCAAGTGATCACCAGAAGCTTGGAAACCATTTGCATCAGCCTTATAATGAACTGTATAGGTATGTCCGTCATCGCCAGTGTAGGAGTAGGAACCCTGTACAACTTGTTCGGCGTATTCAGATCCAGGATTATTTAAATGGCCTTCTTCTTGCTGAGTGATTCCGTTACCAGTGGCATATCTGTAAATATTTTTTTCAATTTCACAGATTGTTCCAGGAAATTTAATGAATCCTTTTTACTCGAAGTGGTAGCTTCCATCACCATTGTTGACATTTTCATATTTAAGAATTGGAATTGGTGGACCAGATGGTGCACGATGTTGATATTGTCCGCCATGGGGTTGGGCTCCGGCAAATCCACTTCCGCCTAACACCCCATGGCCCCCAAAAGCACCTGCTCCTCCTGCATGACCAGCACCATGCCCGGCACCACCAAAGCCTGTATGACTATAGCCTCCTGTAGAATGGGGTCCTTGCAGAAAACTACCGTGACCACCGGAAGTGTGGGCAGTGCTTGGCGGAAGATAGTTGCCGGTCAGTTTAGCTGCAGCAGCAAACCCCACGAAAATTGTGATTAAGAACTGAAAATATCCAAAGGAATCTGTCACACTTCGATCGATTAATCCTCATTTGATTGCGGCGCTCACCAACTTCATTTCACCGACAAAACTCGAAAAGCGATCACTAGGCCAAAAAATGTTTTGAATTTACTTGCCGAATCGCAAAAGATGAACTGATGGTTCACTAGAGATGATCTGGGGTTTTATATAAGTCACTGCTAGTCGAGAATTTTTCACCTGAGCACCATAGTTACCTGCCTGCACGTACCTAGGTTCAACCACAAGAAGGGGCTAATCGAGCCTCCCAATGCTACTCTCTCACAAAGCGATCACCGCTACAGTTGTAGTTATTTTTCGTGTAATGACCGGTGATCGTGTGCGAGTCTTACGTTTTGGGTGCCTAGTTAGCCCGGTGAATTATTAAATGCTCGAATTAAAAGGCAGACAAAGGCACCTCTTCTGGACTGGTGCATTGTGAACCTGGGCTCGTCGTGGTGTAATAGGGCGCAGAATGTGCAAGATCTGGAGCTCCAGATGATCGGTCAGTGACGCTTGATAATTTCTAGGTCAAACTATGAGCGATATTGTAACATTTATGCTCGGCATGAAAAATTATCCTCTCACTTTTTAAATTTTATAACAATGTGTGCGAACTAGATCGATCTTGGCGGTGCTTCTATGCTTCCCTGAAGATATTCATCAGAGATCACCGTGGTCTCTACTTAGCCCTCGAGAGGAGATTGTGCCGCGCATACCAGGTCCGTCGTTGTCATTTCAGTAACACACCATCGGTGATGGCTCAACAAAAGGTTTCTGAGGTGATGTAATTTGTATCTCTGATGGTGAGATATCAACGTTCCACTGTTCATTTTTATCTTAAGCAGCCGGCAAGCATCTTGGATGAAATTGAGTTGTTTTGTTTCATATTAAATGTGCGCAATTGAGAATTTTCCAATTGAAGTAATTTCAGTTTTTATTTCCGGTTGTCTGCAAAGTTAAGAAGCGTTTACCAAAATTTTTACATGAGACACTTTTTGGCATTGTTCTGCAAAATAAAGTTGATGCTCTTGAGGCGTGTTATTGGCGTTGATAGTTGCAATTTGTGGAGAAATATTGTCTGTTTCTTTGCAGATTTCACAGATATTGGGAAGCTAATTTGTAACCTTGTTATGAAAAAGTTCTGCAATATCAGTTCTTTGTATTTTCGTCCTTTAAAAGGTCCCCGAGCATTTTCTTGGTGTACTATCTGCTAAAAAGTTTAGCAAGTTTGAATTTACTGGTCTATATATGATGAGTTTTCCTAGACATACTATTTGGAAAATTCTATATGCGTTGAACTACATAGAGCTGACAAGTTGACGAATATTAAAGACAATGTAAAATTGGTACACCCCTAAGAAAGGAGGTAATTGGCAAAGAGTTGTGCAGTTTGCGTTTAAACGTTGTTGTAATTGGACTGTAGTCCATCAAAGAGAACATCCCATTACATATTAAGGATGGGTGCGTCAATGCCACATTCATAAATGCACATGATATCATGCCAAAGATACATTTCAAATTCGATGAGGTATTCAATAGTGGGACTGATGGGCCAAGAAGCTTTCATAACAAAATTAGAATTAATATACAAATGTCCGTGGATTTCGTTGACTTAAAAGAGCTATTGTTAACAGTTTTTATATTAATAATCTTATGGTATATAACACAACAGGAGGGCTTACTCACATGGCATGACAGTAAGCTCCATTTGAGGAGGGAATCCACTTACCGATCATAGTTCGTACGAATGCCATTTAATCAGAATCAAAAGTAATATCAAAGGTTGCAAAGGCAGCGTTCAGGGTGTAGTTTTCAGTTATCCAAGGCCTTCATTGTGCTGCTATTTAATCAAAGCTCATTTGATTAGGTCTGATGAGGTCTTATCTTCCTGTTAATGAAAACGGAGATGTATTGGCCGCTTAGGATTAGAATTGCGCTTCCTGTTTTCACATTGTGATATACTCATCAGTAGATAAGACCATGTCGAGTTTAGCCAAGTCTAACACAGCTGTTGAGCTTCTCCAGTTATTACTAATCAGCCTCTGAGAGATATTGTTCCATATTTTCAGTTTTACTGCAGTGTTCATGAAATATTGTCCATACGATCATCGTATGCATCAATTTTGGAATTGGGTTATAACATTGAAAAAGCTGAAGAATTTTTAGGATGCCCTTTTTTCTGAATTTATGCTTTCGACAACCTTGAATAGAGCCTCTATTGCCGGCGATATTGATTGAACAACGCAATAGTTGTTGGCCAAGAGATCCTTATAAGTTTTGAAGCTTTTGTATTGGTTAAATCGTTAGCGTGCATAAGCATTTTGGATGGCTATCCAATCCACTAAATGTAGAGCATAAAAAATAAGGGTTCTAGTAATGAACCTTGTGGTAGTCCTTTGTTCAGTTTACTGGGCTTTATTTTTTCTGGAAATATATAAATGTTTTACATACTGTTAATAATTTACAAAACCTCTGTTTTTTTTTAAATATTAAATTAAGATATATTTATACAAATTACTAATTTATTTATTTTTTCTAATTACAGGTAAAGGCAAACTATTTTCATTTCATGTGTTTGCTGCACTTATACATTGTGAAAATATTTGGTATGTATTTAAAATATGAATGTTCTACAGAATACAAATAACAATATAATTGCAGTTTAATTTTCTGACCTATATTTTAAAAGACATTTTCTTGTAAAAAGAGATTTTATCAATTAATTTCGCTGGTGTTAAATATTTCTATATTTTTATTGATATTTTTTGCACATTGTTGTTTACTTGGACCGTTGCTTCTATAGATTTTAGTTTTGCTTTTGTTTAATTCTGATTAAAAAAAAGATTTCGACAAAACTCAGGAACACTAAGAAAAATTACAAAATCGAGACCAAAACAATAAAAGAAGCTATTATATTGCTTTCGACCAATAATGTAATACCCTAAGTATAGGGAAGAAAAGAAAGTAATGAGTATGAGAAAACGCTATGATTCACACAGCTCAACTAAACACAACATTATGCACTTAATAATTATAACAAAATCATGTTCTTCTTTGCAAATCTAAGAGATCAGCTCGGTAGTGGACGGTAAAATTGCTGGATGAATGCAAATGTATTTCACTGCAGTGCATCATTTCCGAGGGGGGAGGATATTTATGTTTTTAGGTTCTTTTTAGACTTAATACCCTGTAAAACTTTTAATATACATACTATGAAGCCCGTTATAGTGTCATTTAATTGAGAATTCTTCACTAATTGCAGCGAGTCCTCAACCACCTCTCTGTTCTCCTATCACAAGTTATAAAATTTCAAATTTCATAAAGTGCCAAAACTTTCATCTTTGTGTATTTTCAATTTACTAAATTTCCCGCCAAAATGTTCTAATAATGCACGGCTTTTAGTAAGATTTTGAATTTCTGGAAACTTCCATCATGAATTTGATATGTTAGGTACTTACCTAACTAAATGCAATCGTTGTGAAGCTATTCGACAATTTTTATACCTACACTTGATCCCCTTATATCTCACAATATGGAAGAATTTCTAAACCATATTTCTCTTATAGTCAAATCTTTGAAATGTAACTACAATTATTTATTGACAACTTTCATAAGAGTCCTCGCAAATAATTCTGCATAAAAAGTTGTTCACATTTAACGATTGTAAACACTTCATTGTGGGTGATGACCTTATGTTATTTTATATTAGACCCTGACTAATTATATTAATATCGTTTTAAGTAGAGATTTAGTGCAATTGTAAAAAAAATACTTGGATCTCTGTTGGTGAGCATTAATGCCAAAAAAAAACTATAATTAATGACAAACGGATTTAGTGATACATTTTTTATTTGTTTCCCACAAGGTAGAAATTGCGATTCACGAAGGAATTATGCAAATTACGAGACAGATATTGTGAGCGCAGTTTTAATAGTAAATTAGTTGGTTTTTATTGTGCGCATTGCGATGATCTCGATTATATTTTCGAGGGAAAATATTTTGAAAATTTTACCAAATGTTTAGGATGGTTAAATATATAAAGTAAAGTGAAAAAAAGCTTTTTAACTATCTTTATTGAAGAAAGTAAATCTCTCGGTTTGTCGCAACTTTATTTCAGGTAAGAAAAATCAAATCTGTATACAAAATTTCTACAAAAATGTGCTCTGCAGATATGTGAGAGAATGCATAAAAAAGGACCACAGGAGCAGCATTTTAGAAACAAGGATAGCTTTTAACACGTGGAGGTCCACGTCTACTTCATATTTGTTCTTCCCATAAAATATTTCAAAATGATATATGAATGATAAATTAACCATTTCCCAAGAAAATCATACGCAGAATCGTCTACAGGGTGTTTCCTAATGGAAGATCAAAAATGAATGGGGTCAGAAAAATCTCACCTAGCCAAGGACAAGCTATTAGTAACGTCAACTATTTGGGAATCATAGGGTGATTCATAAAGTCAACATTTTCATGGTATTCATATTATTCTTTTATTTTTGTCTTTTGTCCTACCCAAAGCAAGCGGCATATCACATTATTCCCTAATTTTCTCGAAAATTAACATCCCTGTTTTTTATCTTTATTAAATTGCTCATCTTGTTATATTTCCGAAAAGGTACAACATGTCTAGGTAAAGAAACGATATCAAAAGGTCTGTTCATTAAAAGACCAAATTCTTATTGATTCGTTTCCAAAATCCAAATCCTTAAGTTTTACTCCTCAGTTTTAAAAGGGGTTACAATTTCTTTTACGAGCAACCTCCACGCTTTGGAGGTTGTTTTTTTTTTTACAGATAAATTGTTTCTACTTTGCAATTCAAGGAATCAATCTTCGCCAAGGATATCGTCTTTAAAAGGGATTTTAATTTTCTTGAACAGTACGAACTGTTCAACTAGCTGGAGTATATCATTTCTGAACAATCCAAATCCGTATTGCCCCATTTTACCTTCCTATTTCCTTAGACAAAAAATTAATAAAATAATCAAAATAGTTAATGAATACTCATAGTCCCATTTTCCATTAGTTCTTGTTTTGCAATTACAAGGAGCTAGGGAACTATGAATAAAATATGGGACATGAGCAGACTGATAGGAATTTACACCACACTAATTTTATCTGCCGAGCTTTGGATCTGTCATTTTCTTAGTCACCATCTGAATGAGTGATATAATTGCATACCAGGAAAATAAAGAGGAGATACATCGCAATAATAACCTTCAGTGCAGTTCGTTACATTTTAATCTCATGAGAAAGTAATCAGCAAATAATTCGAAAGGCTGAGTGCCATTTTCAAACTAAAGAATCATGCAGTAATTCTGAGATCATTGAATTGCTCATCGCCTACGGGCGGCTTAATTATTTCAGAAATTGTCACACGATTCCAACAAAATTATTTCATTGCCTTCGGATATTAAAGCAAGTAAAGCAATTTAGATCATTTTTTCATGTTTTTCTTTCTATAAACCTTGAAGGAGTCTTCAGTAAATTCTTTTTCTTTTTATTTACTTTTCTTTATTTGTGTGTCTTTTGGTATAAGCTTAGAGCGAGAGTTCTTAATTTTAAATGCCAAAGAACTAACCAAAACATCCCTGAAGCAAACTAGATTTTCAAAGGTCATCACAGTAGAATGAAATAATAAAAAAACGAATAATACTCGTAAATGCAGAGAATATCAAATTGTAATCCTCTACTCAATTCCGCTGAAACCTGAGAGATTCACACACTAAGGAGACCGGCATAAAGAATGATTGACAGGAGTATATAATTACACTAAAATTGAGTCGGAAGCCTGGGATTTATTGACAATTATCATCTTTTTTTTCTTCTTTCTATTCGATGTTGTACTTTAATTGTATTATTAAAAGAAGAACCCCCTTCGTTTTGCTTGAATATGCTTTGGCACTTCTTGCAAAATTTGGCTCAGATACAATAGAGTTTAATAATATGTTACCATGATCAAAAGCTGGCTTTATGAACTCATGTGAAAAGATCAATGGGCACAGTCAGCCAAGGTTACGAAAGTGTTTTCAAAGAATCTGCTTTAGAAATCCGTTGAAATGTGAAGATATACTAATCCAAAACTATATCCATTTCCTCACAGTTTGTACGATTGAATTTTATAGAATAAATTTGGTTTTGTTTTGAAGTGGAAGCATGAAACAAAAGGCTTCTATTGTCTACAAGGAAAAATAAAAGCAGGGGTAGTTCTTACCATTTCAAAAGCTTTGCATTCCATTCTTTCTGTACAACATTTTCTATTCAAAAACTTTATCCATCTTAACAATAAGGCATTTCACCTTTATCTTTTGTGAGTAAACAAACTATGGAGGATTTGTATGTGCTAACTTTTAAAATTCCAAAAATTATCTAGCTTCCAGTGATTTCCAGTATTTGGGAATATTCATAAGTTTCTAAAAATTTATTTAATTTTAACTTCGACTAAAGACAATGGAAATTCATCATCCTCTCAATATAAATTTGGTTACAAAAATTTTATATCCTTATAAGAATAACGTTCTTTCATTTAAAATAGTTTTATAGACAATTCCTCATACATGAAATCAAATTCCAATTTATGTATAATGAAAATCATATGCATCCGTTTTCAAATCAAAATCAACCTTTTGCAAAGTAAATTCAGCCTTTTGCAAATCACGATTTCCTACAATAATATTTTATTTTATCTTTTAAGCTTTTTTGTAGTAAAACCAAAACAACTTATCAAAATTTTATTCATTACAAAGATGTCCGTGAAATATTTATTTAATAGTAATTACTAATTCATTAAATATGTAATGTATGAAATTTTTATGCATTACCTAACCTGCAATGGTTCTCTTGCAGCTGCTGCTAGTAACTTTATATACATATTCATGTAATAAAATACCTACGCGGTGGTTCATCATTACAGAGCTCTAGTGGTAGAAAAAGTATAATATGGCTTGTTTTATCAACAATATCATACTCATCGAGTCTTTTGAAATCTTACGTTGTCCAAAACTAATCACCTTTCCTTCAGATTGTCATCCGCCAATTTCTGAAATAATCTCCGAAGAAATTCGTAAAAATTATCTCAAGTAACCGTAAAATGATTTTGTTTTTTTTTTTTACAAAAGCCTAAAAAAATATTTTACTTATTTTGCTCTTTTGCAAATAAAGAGCAAATTAGATTTGTAAAAAATCGAATTTGGTTTGTAGACAAACAAATTTAATTGTGTAAGCAGGCCATTTGATTTGTAAACGGGTGAATTTTTAAGAACTAAGAATTATGTAAGAAATAGATTACAAAAATACAAGAGGCTGATAATAAAAAGGAAGTACAATTTTTAAGGATTGTAACAACTTTAAGAAGATATTTACACACGAGATTAAATATGGTCCGGAGTGAGAACAAGAAGATAATTATCAACACATCAATGAGTAGTCAGCATTTCTTAATAATATGTTGAATAGTTTCCCTACTTTTAACTTGAAAGCGTGGGTCTTAACTGAAAAGAAAAAATATGAGAGCACCTGGAGCCTTTCGACGGGATGCTGCGTTCTACTATGGTGTTTAGGTTATTTGTGGGAAATTCAGATGGAATGAATTAAGAACTTTATGAAATTATTCGTGTTCCCAAAATTACCATCTTTCTTAAATTTGATAAGTTGAAATGATCTGGACACTACCAGGTTACCAAAATCAGACCGAGTGTTTTAGAAAGGGCGTGGTCACATTTTTAGTGACTCTATTCTGATGCATGTGGATTCCTTTTATTGTGTTCGTCCTCTTAGAGATTTCCTGTTCTAGTGCTTCTGTCCTTAACATGTTCAACCCAGAACTCTTCTAGGAAGAGAGTTTTCTCATGTTGTATTTAGTAATTTTCTCTTAAAGTTCTCACGGGTACCACCGGTGGTGGGTTGAAAGCATTAAATCGACATTTGTAAATTTTTATTCTATAGTACCAAGTCTGAAGGGTATGGAAAATGGAAGAGAATTTTCCACTAAAAGTTTCGGTGAGCTCTTAAAATTGGGTACCTCCTAGTCTTACCACTATTACCTCCTGTTTCGAATAAATATTCGATTTAAAAATTGTAACCATTTTAGTAAAAAAAAGGAAAAACAACTGACGATTCTGCCCCATTTTACGCATCCGGAGATAGTTTTCGATGCAAACTTTATTCGAAATTTCATGAACCGCCTCTATATCGTTTGCGGCGATTTTGCATCTTATTTTATAATTTATTGTAGCTTAGCAGCCGCTTATCATCCTTCTACCCAGGACAGGATACAGCAGAATACACACTCGTTTTCACTACAACGACGATTGCAAGCAATCTGAAAACAGTTAGGCGATTTCTCAAATGCATATATAAGAAGGTAGAAGAGATTCTCCAGAATCCTCTACTCTTCTTCTCATTGCAATCCATAGTAGAAGGAGTTATCACACTGAGTAGTAGATAGTGTAAATTTATGTAGAAAAAAGGAACGTATTGCTTCATTTGCTGTTTTCCTTGCCAGACAATCATGCTCTATTTCAGACATCCATTTCTGAGTATGCCATGCATGAAGGAAGTTTAAAGATGCCTCATAGCCCCAAATCTAAGCAACTGCGAAGGTCGTAACCATAGCAATTAATAAATAAAACGCCTTTCATTTGCATATACGGATCCATTGGTTCACGCTATTATTAATTTCTTAGGCAATCGCTTTAGAAATTTCTCCGACAGTTGCTGTGATCACAATGGCGAACAAGTCTTCACTACCGAAGCCGTGTTGTAAACAAAAGCAACCCAAAAACCAATGTAAAAACTGCATTAAGTCATGCAAGAATGAATATCACCATAAGTCTTAAGACGGAATACTGAACGCATTTTAATTTACTTTGGATAGTCATTTTCCTCATTGCTCCATACCACCATATAATCGACCTCTGTCCAAAGATCATGATCAACTCGAATCCATCGTCCATAACACTCCGCAATTTAGCATAACCTCTATCTGTGCATATCAAGTGCCCGGACCCGCTGCAAACCATATTGCCCAATTCAATTTTTTGTGCAAATATGCTTCACCAAAAACAGATAGTGGCTGATAAATTTCCTCCCAAGCGTTGATGAATGGGAAAAACCGCCACAATAAAAATCCCTCACTGCAAACTCCAGGTTTTGTCCATCTTGTGACGGGTGATAGATTGATGGTGGTGCGGTGCAACCAATTATTGTCTGAGACTTCTTCATTGATGCTTCGCAGCCGAGATTTGTATACCACGAAAGTGGGCTTAAACAAAACATGAGCTTCAGATGAACCATCAGCAACAGCAGCTTCTCGCAAAAACGGTGCCGGGAAAGATGAATAAATTACATCAAAGCATGAGATCTATTGTCCAACTGGCGGCTTTATGTTTTTCAAATGAAGACATAGTAGTGGTTGCCCGAATTTAAATGGTGCTCCAGATGGAGCGTTGTGGCTGGTGGTTTCTGATTTGTCATAGTTTACATCCAAGTGACAAAGCCTGCGCCTGATTGACGTGGTGCGATAAGACGGAATTCCGCAAGGTCAAGATCAATCTTTTGCGCTGGGGTTTTATTTATTTTCGTACGAATTGGTATGCAGCATGTACTCATGATTTAAGGATCATCTGCACTTGTATCTTTAGTGATAAATCTGAAGTTGAGATAATTTGTATTGTTCAGTATCAAGGTCTGCAGCATGCAATGGAGATGTAAACAAGTTTTCCTGAATAACCCAAGAGTTTCTTGAGGAGTTTTGCTCTATGGACCGGACATTCAGATACTTTTTAGATTACGAGTGGATAAAAATCTTTAAGTGGCTAGATTAAAACCGTGAGGCAGGTGATATAAAGTCTTTTTTCTTGCAAAGTCACGATGGATGCTGGACTAATTTGTAAAATCTTTTTTTAACTCATAATATCTTATTTGAAAATTTTACTAGAGCTTCTGCGTAATACATGTAAGAAAATATAATATACATGTAATACAAATATTTTGGGTTATGAAATTCTGGTCTACATTACTTTAAATGCCATTTGGGCACACATTTTGAACAATACTAACCAAGAGACGTACAACCGCGGAACAGATATGCATCTTATATTAAGTACCAGGACTTGGCGTGGTACTTCTTTCACCACTTTTCACCACCACTTCTATGTGATGTTAATGCCGTGCCGGTATAGGCATCATTTATTCTTTTACATTTTGTATTTTTTATGTAATGGTGTCTGTGGTGGCTGAGTGTATAATGCGGTAGTTTACAATTCATCCGGGTCCGGGACCCAAATTCACCGGTATCTGCACATGATTTAGATTTTTCTGCTGACAAAAAATATCATATAATACAACAATTGGTAGTTTGGAACCTAAGTTGATCAATAAGCCTAACTACATCATGGATGTGATGAGTTTTTCATTTCCGGCTGTGATCCTCCTGTGTGTGATCCAGGTTGGTAATTTTTGTTATGTTTATTGGGGGAAAAGATAGTTTCCAATAGATCAGTCAATGGAAGGCGATATTAGTATATTACTCATCATTTATAATAAAAGTTCACGAGAAGTATAAAATTTGAAGATCTTCCTGAAATCTTCAGATTTAGGGCGCCTGTCGTTCAAATGGCCAATAGGCATCAGCGTTAATTTAATCCATGCCAAGTATGAAATCTTAGGAGAAAATTTACCCAAAGAGACCATGTTATGACTACTAGAAGACCCTTGGTGTAACTTGATGTAAAATCTTCCAGGTTATCCCGACTGTGACATGGATAATTTCCTTGTTAAGTTCTGCCACTCTGTACTGTGAAAGTGCCATTTATACTTTTCTAACACAGAGCGGCAGGAAGTCCAGTTTTCGACACAATGCAAATGGATCAAGATCAGATAGATCAATTATTTTGCCTTAAAAATCTTAAGTACTACTGCGCAAAGTTAATCAATATTCCTTCGTCCTCCTTTATCCTTCATAGCTATTAAAGTACTAGACTAAAAAACAACTCTGTGTCAATAGAGAGAATTCAAAAAAAGAAAAATTTACAAATTGAATTGGCGAACACGTACCATCGTCAAATCAATTTTAAATTTGACTAACTGACTGCAGTAACTCTAGTTTTCAATCAAATTCAGGACCACTTCTTTAAATTTCTATTTATTATAATTTGAAAAGAAAATCAAGAAATGCGAACTAAACTCTCTCTCTCTCTCTGAAGTCATTACAGCTTCAATTTTATATCCCGGGTAGATGAGAAAATTTAGCATGCATTACCCCCTAATTTGATTTGTGGAACGTCGCTTTACCTTAAAATTATGTTTAAAATTGAATTTTATATCAAAATCTCAGAGCATATCCAGTTAACGTTTTTGAGATATTTGAAGGTAATTCGATATTGACAAAATCGGATTTTCCCCTAAAGAATATTAATTTTCTTTCCCTTTGTAAAATGTAAGGCTAGTACGAACTTCTTTTGAACTGAGTGAAAATTATCTGGTTTAAGTTTTTTACACTGTGCACTATGGGCTGGTTTTAGCTCTAATTTACTGAAAAAATATTTCTTCCCCTGCAGTAAGATGGAAAATATCGCTTTACGTTTGGGATGACCTAATATTTATAATATTCTTTTTAATGACCTAATATTTATAATATTTAAAGAAAGAATTTTTTCTCTACTCTCTATCAGAGACCGATGCCGGAGTTCCGCATGGTTCCGTTCTCTCTCCCAATCTGTTTACCTTTTTAATTAATGATTTGTTATTTTAACTTCAATTTTATTCACACTATTTTACACGTGATCTATCTCTCTGATATCATTTAGCATTGCATAATTATATAAATCACTAAAAAAAGAAATATCTAGAAACGTGAACTACAGCACATTAAATAGTGTTACCTGCAATGTTCGAAAGACTAAATACTTTTTGCTCTTTCTCAATGCTATGTTAGACCCACCTTCTTTGAACATATCTTATTGCTATATTATTGCTACACGAACATTAAATCTTCTATGAGCTTTTGTCTATTTAATAATAGAATTCTACATCTAAACTGAATTTATTTACGAATATTGATTGAAAAGAACATCTTAAGAACGTACAGTGTTCCAGTCGTCCGTGTTCAATGGTGCACATTCTAAAAATTTGTATTTCTTGCAATAAGAGCCAACTAGGATCAGAACTCCATCGGAAGCCTTTTTCAAGTATCTTAATGCCCATTTCAACGTACTACTTAAGAATCATCTCATCTTAGATGCAGACTTAAGTAAATTTGGCATTTTAGTAACACAAATAGGAATGCAAATATGCGATGGTGCATATATCATACCAGTTCTTCTCTTCAAACAAAAACTTGGGATTTAACACGGAAAAGTTCAATAGAAATCCTCCCAGGAGAATCTTTTCATTTCGCCATTAGAATAAATCT
>QYTT01078681.1:25848-44052 GCA_006980735.1 Dasypogon diadema | reverse complement strand
AGGAGGGGAATTATTTTCTTCATAATTCTTTAGACTGAATAAATATTCTGAAGATTCTTACAAAACACGTGCAACACAAAAAGGAATAAATATTAATTCCTAGTCATTAATTATGAAGCCGGGAGGAAGTCATACTACGGAATTTGCATTTGCAACATTTATTAGGTTAAAAGTAATTCTCAATTAAATTCATTTTACTTGAGATATACAGTACAATTTTATATCGCAAGCTATGGCAATGTAATAGAGAATATAGACTAAAACTACCTTTACCTCTATCGCACTCTTACCTATCAAGAAAAGTACAATATAATGTTATTTCCTTGATAACTCTACTGGCAAATATAGTTTATTACCTCACCACGACGAGGTATTGATACGTCGAAGACGTACCTTAAACATTTATACGGCAAGATATTTTATGGCTGAATAAATTGTGTAATATCACTGTAAACATTCCATTAAATTTCATGAAAGGTGAAGACAAAACGTTACTAATTTAAAGTAAAATACAATGGTCAAAATCGAAGGTGATTCATTTAACAAATTTCTTAATTTTCATTTCACTTTATTAATTTTATTTTTCATTGTCAGATAAATGTAAAAGCACAGTTTACAGAAACATCGATGCAGAACACAAGCAACGATGTTGTACAGCAAAAATTTCAGGTCAACAATTATGACTTACTTGCAACATTTGTCAGGTTAAAAACTTTCTAATCTCCTGTTCCCTAAAATTTCCCTCCGCCTAAGCTGTGCTGTGTGCATCATTGGATTGTAATTAAAATTGCATTATATATCAAGAGGTCGATATCATTGCGAAAAGGTACCGTTAATAAAGCAGAATGACTATCTTTTAATGCAAATATAATTTTCATAGATATTTGCATGGCATTCATGTTCACCACTCAGCACCCATGCCACGAACAAGTGCTGCAATTATAAATAACATTGAAATTAAAAAGAAAAACATCAATCGAAAATTGGACTCGCACAACCGGTTTTTCCTGCGGCCATTTTCCTAAAAGTAACCGCCTTAAATTTATTTTTCTTAACGGTATAAGCAACGAGGAGTCAGTGACAGGGAATAGCGAATAAATAGTTTCACCTTTCTGTGACCAGTTTTCACGGTAGATGATTCCTCAAACCTCAAGCCAAAGGAAACGTGTACCCTGGATACGTTAGAGTTGAGATAGACGCAATGCAATACCAGTCAAGAACGTTTCACTGCATGACTAGATTGGATCAGTAGCATAAAAAGGAAAACCACACTGGACACGCTAAAGCTCAGACCAATTGATTCTTCAATAAATTTATCGTGCGATCAGGAGCCGGTTTAAAGGTATGCATGCAAGCCTGTTTCTGTCGACTGGCTAGTGGCTAGTGTAAGAAGTTGTTTCTCAGAACTAATAAGCATGCAGAGAATAATATACGAACGATTGCGAACTGAATCGCAGTCAGCTTTATCGTGATTGGAATCTAAATCTGAAACCGTTGGCTTTCACTCTCCGCGCCAACAAACGCGAAGGTTACGCAGGTTATGAAATGATTGCAAAGGGAAATGTGCTCTTTTTAAAAGTGATATTAATTCTTTTTAGCTGTAAGGAGAGGATTGAACTGTATGAAACCACAAAACAAACCATGAATAGTAATATTTTAGTAATGCATTACCGCATTCATTATGTATTGTATGCTTAATGAAATTTTTCTTGATAGGCATATTCCATATTTGATAAAATCATCAACAGAAGGGTAAGGAAATAAGTGCATGTAATTCCGTTAAATTACATTTAAGCGTGGTTAAAAAAAATCCTCCTAAAATTAATATTTTGCTAGGCTTATTACTGGAAACTTCCACTCTTCAGTACATTAAATCCACGAACTTTTAGTAATAATTCCGGGCAGTCCTTTCCAGCTCTTTCAAGGCTTCATTTGTTTTCTTAACGGTTATCTTAGTTTTTCTAATTTATCGTTTTATATGTGCCTGTAACTTCTCTACTTGATACAAATCGGTTGACTTTGGAGGAATATAAAGAACTTTTTATACATTTACAAGGAAAGACCTTCAGGTGTCCGCCTTTGACTTTCTTGAAATTTTATTGTTATAGGGTTCTAAAAAATTCTGAAAAATAACCAACCCGTGTTTTTTATCTGCTATAAAAGGATAGGAAACTTATTTTAAAAAGAGATCTATTAGACCTAGAGTGCACACAAAAGAAATCCATTAGAACTAGAGTAGCTTGTGTTCCTAGATATAATTATTTAAATACTAAATGACAATTTACTGTCCAGATTTTTAGTCCGCAGAACGCTTTATCAGTTGAATTGAGACTAATTTGTATACTCACATAAGTTGGCCTAGATTTTCACACTTCGCCTGCAACTTTGAGCTACTTATGGTAGTTTCAGAGATTAATGTTTTGCAAAGTTATCTAGCACCTCTGATCAGCACTACTGCATATTTATAATTTTCCCTTAACCCTTTCAATGCAAATATCTATTTCAACCAACATGTATATACACGAAATAATGATTTTATCCAGATAAGGATTTTCTCAGTTTATATATCAATGTACTCTAAATGCTAGAAAGCCATCTTTTAATAACATTTGTTCATCATTCATTTATTCTTCTAAAATTAATACTATAAAGTTTGAGGAGTTTCAATTTTAGGAAACCTTTTCGGAAATTATCTCCGCCTTTTGTTAAAAATTTAAAGTCAAGTTGAAACTTTGAGACGTCTACCGATGCTCCTTGAGACACCAAAAGAGGAGATGCATCCTATCTTCCATCAGCTGCATAAAACCGTCAATTGTTCTGTGACCTTAACAATAACACTTTCACTTCTAAATGGCCTTTACACTTCTGAATGATAGCCCCCTGGATAAATAATAATCACCTCAAGTATTATTTTAAGTTCTTCCTCGAGGTTTTCTAGGAAATGTGTAACACCAAAGCGGAAGAACGGGCATAAAAGCCCTTAAATTCTGGATGTATAAAAACGCAAAGGAGACATATATGAGGAAACAAAGAAAGCTCTCAACCGCACACTCAGTGTTGAATAGGGAAATTCTTGCAAAAGTTAAAACAATTGCACATGGAAGAATGGCAGCAAATGTAGGAAGTGAATCATTTTTTTTACCACAAGAAGGGAACCAAAAGCCTCAGGCAAAGAAGGAAAATCTGAAAAAGAGTTGTCTGTACGATTTCTCCTGACGTCAATTTAACCAAAAGCAGAAAGCGAATTGGGAAAAATGCTATGAAAATTTCTTCTACTAAGAAGATGGAGGAAAATCAAAAAGTTTTGTGGTTTGCATTTCGAATTATGACCCCCTTTTGCAATGTTGTAAATGAAACGACAGGAACATGATAGATTGAAAAATTGCAGTGGATATGAAGGGTATAAGAAAACTCAGGAGAGGAAGAAGTGTAAATCTAAAACCAAATTGAATTGATTTATGTGTCTTTTCCTTTGGATTAACTATTCAGTAATATAAGAGTATTCAGTAATATAAGAGTATGTAGCATAAAACCTTGAATCAAACTGTGTTGTGAATGAATTGCAAGCCGTTACCTAATTATAAAAGGTGCAATCATATCTTATAGTGAGGGGCAATTACCTCCCAAGATCGTAACACTACTAGGTGCATACAAAATTGTGAAAATTGCTCCAAGCCATCATTATACTCTATGTTGTTATTAAGGTAAAATATAATGATGAAAAAAATAATACCTTCCATTGCAACTAAGCTCAATTTCAATTTTAAATTAATAATTGCATTCTTTGGAAGAAAATAAATTACTATAAAATTCTGTAACTTTGTCGTACATGTTTGAGGTTTTATGCCGTGCATTTCCTGCAAATCTGTTGAATATTACTAGCGAAATCTGACTGAAATCAGATTAAATTAAATTCGTTCTACGTTTTTAATACGACAATTGGACATACAGCTGACCTATTAACGTATAAAGCCAATAACCTCCACATAAATTAAGTTTAAACCAAAGTAAGTAATTTTAAAATAATTTAGATTAGATTTTTTCTCTCTTAGTAAATAATAAAATATTAGTTAAT
Source organism: Dasypogon diadema (assembly GCA_006980735.1). Taxonomy (NCBI): domain Eukaryota; kingdom Metazoa; phylum Arthropoda; class Insecta; order Diptera; family Asilidae; genus Dasypogon; species Dasypogon diadema. The sequence continues at coordinate 39,977 of QYTT01078681.1, read as the reverse complement.
ATCTAATAATAAAAAAAAGAAATCATATATAATGGAATAGATCCAGAGTTTTCGGTCCAACATTAGATTTTCAAATATTTCGACTTGAGTTCCTACAAAAGGATACCTCACCTGCCTGCACAATTTATCGATTCGTTTAGTAGGAAATTCATAGTAACCAGAATAACTCTAATTACTTAAATCATTATTCACACCAAAACATTATAAATATAAAAATAAAAACTAAATTATAATATATTACAAGCAAAACAGGAATTACGGTTATAAATTAAAGTAAAAAGGACCAAAGGATTGATACTAAATCAAATAAAAATAAGAAAAAATTATAATGAATCAATAGATAAAAAAGTATTACCTACATTAGATTAGAATAAAAAGACCAATGATAGCCACTTACGAGGTCCTAAAAGGAAATTGACTTTTACAGATGTTGGTCTCAATTCTGATGCCAGGGAAGGTTTTGCTAAAAGGAGTTACACAATTTCGCTTGAAACCCAAATATCATCTTCAGCTGCAATAGAAGCGTACCGTAAAATAGGGCAATATTGGCAGGCGGGATAACTTCAATAGCCGATGACCCAACGTATTCATTGTATCGTATCCAACTTCCCCTGAATATTATTTTTGATACATAATCTCAATAAGTTTTTTACGACATGATTTGAATTTCTGCATATAACTGACATTTTTCGGTCCCCTGACATCCAGAAATTTTTCTCACACCACCATATGATTTTAATATGTTGAACAAGGAGCAATTACTTACTGAGGCTGCCATAATCAAGTGGGACCAGATTTTTTTGCTTAATTTTATTAACAAGCAGTTGGTGCACTTTATCGCAATGATCAAATAGAAAGCTCTAAAGTACTGGAGTACATCTTAAGTACATCGGACTTGTACTTGAACTTGGAAAACTCAAGCATGGGGTACTTGGTACTTGAAAATATGCAAGTACGAGTACTTCCCAAAGTACTCTCTTCCAAATAAAATTACTGGATCTGCATGTCTTCCAGGAACTTTTTCAAATACTTTTACAAGTACAAATCTTCTTCAAGTCTTTGCGTTGCGTGTCAAATTTATGAGTAACAATTTTAAACTCATTACAATTTCTTACTAAATATATTTTTTTTTAAATATGTGACTGATAACTATCGCTACCTTCCCAGTTACCACTATTTACCTACTTTGACTGCTGAAGAATGATAGTACATTTTCACAGTCAAATTAATTTTACATTAATTTTAATTTGACATATCCAAATTTTCTAAATAATAGATACGACAGAATTTTGTATAAAAATAGAATTAGCGTTATTGTACTTCTGATAGCAATTAAATAATAAGCAGTAGTGTGCAAGTACAATGATATTGTTTACATTTCAAAAAAAAAAAAAAATTAATTTAGAAAATTCTCCAATTTTATTTTATCTACTAATTTCCCTAATACAAATACTTATCCATAATTCCGGTAATTTTACTTGGAACAGAGTACTTGAGAAAGAATTCACACTTGGTCATTTTCAAGTACCAATACACTCTACTTGAGTTTTCTAAGTACAAGTACAAGTCCGATATACTAGGTACAGGTCTAGTTGAGTATTTTTATGATAAATTGCTTATAATTAAAACAAGCACATCATTAACGTAAAATGCCCCTGCTTTATTGCCAAAATCCAAGATTACCTGATAACACTGCCTATAGTAGGTGAAACCGATTTCGCATATTTAAATTGCAATTCAACCATATTTGCAACAGTCAATAATTGCAGATATGATAGCTGTACCTTCCTTTTTTGGGTAGAGTCCTGGAAATTGTTGGTAGTTCGGTAGTTCGCCGTAGATTTCGTCTGCAGAGTATTGGGAAAAAAGATAAACTGCGATGTATTCCAAGTCAAGACTTTCTGTTCTACAGCTTCGATTTTTTTGTAATACCTTCCGTATATTAAAATCAAACTATATATTACAATTTCGTCTGAATCGGATCCTGTGATTATGCTAGCATTTCATATTTAAATGAGGTATTTAATGTAATATCCTGCAGTAATTTATTAGAGTAAAAAGAGACTAATTGGCTAAACTTAATATCCGCACTTTTGTGACCTAAAATCCATTAATTAAACAGGGATGTCTCAAAGACGTCAAAGGCAATACAGAGAAATGAATTTACAGCTTCCGCTTCCTCCGACAATTTTAATTAGACAATGTAAACAAGAGCCAAGTACATGACACTAACGATCTAAGCAGACACAAAAGACGATAAATTAAGACTTGAAAGAGTCGCAAAGATTGTAAAATGACATTATCCCCATGCGGTACAAAAATGCATGATTCATAATGTAAAAAACCACCCCCCGCAAAACTCATTTTACCGCCACCTAAAAACGTTCTAAGCCATCTAAACGTAAAGGAAAATTATCGATTTTCTCTCACTATCTTCGCAAGAAAGTGCATGGGGTTTTGTTGGTATACTCTCTTTACGGTATGATGTGAAGCCGGTGGATATTGTTGTTTCAGCCAAAAAACTCTACCCAACCACCCCTCATAAAATCTTGCACAAGTTTTCGCCCCCATCAGTTTGTAATGCCAGCATAACACACAACCAAATGTACGCATCTAGAATAAACAGGCAACCCTCAAACGAACGCCTCTGTCGTCCTGTTCCTGTGCTGTCAGTTGTTCGTTCAAATCGAACAAGGGGTAGAAAAGATGCACATACAAGGGGAGTCGAGTTCAAGTTGTAGCAATGGTCGGGGAGGTGCTCGATGGTAAAACCTGAAGAACATAAACGACAAAGGAGCAAACTTCATCGAGTTAGTCCAAGTCCAATTGGATGTTTCGTTGTTCGCTTCTGATACTACAACTACATGTAGTTATGTTTGCGAGCGTTGTTATCCGCTTTTCTGTAGCTGGATTAGAACCAGAATCAAAATCTCCCAGGTGTCGGCAAGTCGGCATATCGGCAAGAATTTCAACAATGCCAAGGTTTCTCTTAACTTCTTTAACCGTCACCAACTTGTGGTCGCGACGTCATAAAGTTAAAAAGTCCATTGACTTTGAGTCGTCCAACACAACCGCCAATATCTCTCTACTTTTTCAGAGTTTCACCTTCAATTTAAGTGGCTTTGTGTTAAGAACAATATTTACCTGTCGCCTTTTCCTCTCTCAATCACCAGTCCACCTCTTCGGTCTCAAACTGCTCAAACTGACTCTTCGTCTTTATGTTTACCTTGCATCAACTTCAAATTGGAATCACCTGAACGGGAGGTACAGGTAAAACTTTAAACGTATTAACGCTGAATTCACGGCACACAGGCACCGTGGTATACGAACACGCACACCACCACAGGAAAACCTGACTCGGCAGTACAGGATACAGCCAAGACAAACTTTTCAATTTTTTAACTCTTATTTATTGTAACTGTTTGATAAGTTGCACTTTTCCTGTTTCAGCAAAACGCTATCGCTTTCCTGTTGTTTTCACTGGCAAAAATCTAAAATACACTCACTCACTCACTGAAAATTATGCTTCGCACTCGCTTCACCACCTGCTCTTAGGCACAACAAATCACCTTAATTGAATCACCTCGCCGAAATCAACTTTGCAAACACTTAAACCATGAAAATTTACTTTACGAAATTCAATTTTTCGGAAAATGCTTTGGGGAAATTGTGCAAGCAAAGTCGTTATTACAACAAAATTTAGCTGCTATTGTATTTTATAGGCAACAACCGACAGACACTACTTCCAAGACGTCCACACAACGCTACGATCTCAAAGAAACTGAAGGTTCCGACGGCGGCTACTATACGGAAAGAAGTTGTAGAATACCCAAATCCAGCACTATACCTACGCTCGTGGTACTGAATGACCATCCATAGTAAGTTTTCGCGGTTGCGCCGGAGATGATTGTATTTCTTTGCTTCCCCTTTGCTTCGAACATGTTAGTCATACCGGAATCATCGTAGTGAATGAAGTGATTTTATACTTATCTCGGTTTAATAGATGCAAATTTGTGGGGTTTTTGCTTTTATCACTTGAAATTTGAAGAGAATTTTTCAGAAATAATTTACTCAATAAAGTGAATAAAAAAAAGGAGCCCCACAAAAATATTAAACACATAAATCTCTTACTATTTGCGTTAATAAATAAAAATAAATAGAATGTTGTTTTGAGATGACATTAGTGTTGAAATATGAGCAAAGAACTGATGCGGTTCAATCATTAGAACAAAATTATGAAAAATATTAATATATTTGGCAGGGTCATCGCCTATCCTAGCTCATTTTCTAAAGCTCTCCTACCTGCAACACTTTTCCAATTTTAATTTTTAACCTTTAAAATGGGAGATCCATATTATCAGGTGGGAGTTCTTGTTGGTTTGAACTCCGCTATAGACACACTAGAAAAATATATCTTGTGTATGTTGATGGCGTTTTCTCCGATGTGTCTACACCTTGTCGTAGTGGATGAGCTTGAGGATCTTACGACAGATAAGCTATGTCGGAGGTAGCAAATCAGTAACTAAGGTACTGCCGGTAGGGTTTCCCTTGCCGAACGTGTTATCCCTCAAAGATCGCAACAAGATAGACACAAAAATCTGGCAACAAGAAAAAGAAATAAAGAAATTGTGTGTCCCAAGTGATGAATCAACTACGCCGAAAAATCCTCCCTCTTCGAAAGTTGGCTCTATAGATTTCGGGAGCCATTTGTTACCGATACCTAAAGTGAGGTAAAAACATTTAAATCCGGTACTACAGGCAGATAAAAAATTAATTCAATTAAGCATCGAAAGGACAACAACTTGACTTGGAAAACATGTCCAACATTCGAGACGAGGTGGACAATGCGGCGCTAAAAAGTACTAAGAGGTCAGCTGAGCCCATGGATGAAGGAGGAGAGGGAGAGAGAGTGTTGCTTAGGCAACCGCGGAGATGACCGCTTGCAGTGGCGATGTGGACCAAGGGACTAAGCAGTCAACCTTGAGGGATGCCTCTTTGATGCAACAGAATCAATCCAGAAGAGCAGCACCTATGACGACGTTCAAGGACCTAGGCAGAAACGCTTGCTCTGTGGTCGATAGCATAAATTGGATGCCATATCCCTAGCGATGGAATTTACACGAAAACTCAATGCGCGTGCCTCGCAAAACACTTTGTTGGGCTACTGGGCACATAGGGATCGAAGAGGACGAAAAAGCCGATAATCTATTCCTCCATTGTGCGAGACATGGTGAAGAACCTGATAGAGATATAAATCGCAAAACAACATCAAAATCGGTGCGAAAATATGACAACCTGCCGGCTGGCTAAGAAAGGGATAGGCCAGAAGAAAAGTTCTAATCATGTAGCGAGGGACATTGTGACGGTTATTTTCTCTGACTACCATGCACGGGTGCTTTGGATATCATCACCTTAAAGGGTGGGGATCCTAAAGGGCAATACATTCAGACCCTGCGTGGAGACCATTGAGACGAGAAATGGGGAAGCGTTAAAGTGTTTCCCAAGCAACTGCGTTACAAATGCATAGATATAAATATTTTATTCATAATTTATTGATCTCTAAAAGCTAACTGTAGGCGTTCATTCATTCGTGAAAGGTATATAACAATTGAAACTAAATAGGCTAGTCAATTTCTTTCTGCACCACTTAACGTTTTTGCCTCAAGTAAGTTCAAGATCTCGAACTTGTTTGAAGAAATTCAGCTCGTATCTTTTCTGGAGCTTTCTTGTATCTGGACAAAATTGCTGCAAAACCCTTGCATATGTGTCTGTATATGAGAAACGTAAGCTGGTTTCTACTCTTTACTCGTTGGCAGTAAATTATTCTCTGAACACCACAAAAAAAAATCAAGCAATTTCCATCTCCGCTCTCTTCTTTTTGCTGATTTACTTCTGAGTGAGACCTGAACACTGAACTGAATACCTCGCGCAGGTGCACTAGTTACTTAGACTTGTCTCATCACCCCTTTTTTAGATATCATTTTTTTATAACCTGTTCGCAACTATAGAAGAAATCAAGAAATATTAAATTGACGATGACGAACCATGAAGTGCGAGTATTAAAAATTCTTTTCTCAATACATTTCTGCTTTGAAAAAAGTTGGTGCAGAAATCCGTTCTTAGCAGTAAATTACAAATATTTCTTAAGGAAATTTAACATTAAAAGAAAATAATTGCCGCTTCATTAAACGAGGAAAGACGTTTGCACCAGAAAGGTGCTAAAAGCTTTTTAAGAAACAATCTAAGTTTTTTATGGTTCTTTTTTGGTGTTGCCTCCAGAACTGGTGAGAAAAGTGGAGGCAAAGAGTTCACGTTATTGTGATGTGATAGGAATGACCGCAGTAATTGAAATGCTACCGTCTTTCTCGCGTGTGTTCCGTTTTGCGTTTTCGATTATTATACATTAAAAGTACTCACGCTTACCTAACCCTAGAGCAATTTTTTAGTAGTGTTCTTAATTAAAATACTGATTCTCTGCCGGTTTGCAAAGAAGACAGTCCGACACACCATTACAAGGAACAAGGCTGCACGGTGGAGGGAGCTATTGAAAGCGGTGAATGCCGATTTGGATACAAGATTGCAACCAAGAAACTGAGGTCGGGTGCAACATATGCCTTCATAAGCGCGGAAACGATGACCCACATCTTTGACGCGTCTTTTCTCGAACAGGATGTAAGGGTCTGACAAGATCGAAACGGACGTGAACGTAGTACCATACTTTACTAAGGAAGAATTAGAGGTCGATGTTGCATTTCTCCGTAACAGGCCCTAGGACCTGATGGATATCAGCGAAAGCTCCTACCGTGAACTTCTGCTCAGTATGTACAACGTTTACCTAAGAACTGGAGTCTTCTACTCGCGTTGGAAGATGGCACGATTGGTGCTGACAACCAAAAGGAAGGGCATGGCGACAGCGCTATCGGACAAAGAGAACGTGCTGCAGCTAGGTTCTGCAACATGTTGGAGCCTTGGGACGACGTTCAGGATTCATAAATACCCGCTTTGCATTGCCCGGGACAACCTGAGTAATTGTGTATGACACTACAGAAACTTCGAAACTATAGGAGTCCTAGTCATGGCTGGGGTAGTTCCAATTGGAAAGATCCGACTTCCCACATGTTGAGTAGATGCCAAGAGTTGTGGACAGTGAAAATAGAAGACAACAGGCTGCCAGATTGCTACCACGGCTCGGACCAAGAATTGGTAGGAAATGCGGCGAAGTGAACTAATACCCCACGCAATTCGTAAGAAGACACGAGTGCTTTCGATCCTGCCTCCATAAGGTTAGTAAGACCAACTGACCAGAGTGTCCGTATTACGGAGATGGTAGGGACAACGGTTCTCTTTGCCTGCAGTTGGTGGGAGGAGAGGAGAGCAACCCGGATTATACTAGGGCTCATGCTGGTGAACGCGAGCCACAGGAAGCTAGTGACAAGGTTCATGCAGGCCACCTATTATGCAAAAATTAGAGAGAGAGGCCCTCCAGTGCGCAACTGAATTAAGAGGTCTAGTCTGAACCTGAAGTAATGTGGCAAACGATTCTGGGCTGGAGTCTTTAAAAGCCAGAGAAAACGATTTTGTATGTAGCAAAGCTTTATAACTTTCTCATATCTCTTTCCACACAGGAATCCCTGCTCAAAGTAATTTTCTTCTTTTAGAGCTATATTTCCAAGATAAAAGTCACTACAGCTCTAACAGATACTAGGCGAGATCTCAGCACCGACTTAATCGAGGCAAATTGTCTATTCTACTCAATAATTGCGATATATATAAAACCAAAGTCCTAACCAAATCCAATATCCCAGGCAAAGCCGAAATCTTAGTCAAAGCCCATTTCCTAATCAAAATTGAAATCCAAGTCAAAACCGTACTAATTTAAATTGAAATCTAAAGAAAACAAGCCAAAATCAAAAAACGTAGAATCAAAATGAAGAAAGGTGCTCTTTTTTCTATTTATTAGTGATGCATTGATAAATTTACGATACATAGTCAGAAAATACCGCCGAACTCGCCATCTTGGTAAAGCAGTTCACTTTATCCTAAAAGCTGCCATTTTTCCTCTGTTTCTATTTTAAAACTGTAAACAACTTCATTGATATTTTGAGTGGCCAGTGACAGCGCAGCGTGTCAAAGTGGTTTTTTAGAAGTTTGGTGACGAAATTTGTTTGAAAAGTGATGTATAGGATATTTTAGACATAAACAATATTATATAATGGAACAATCTCCCCCAGAACAAATTGATAAGAAACCTGTAACTGGCAATTCTCCATCGAATACTTTGACAGTTGAGCAACTCGACATTGAAATTTTGCCAGTGATTTACGACATAATTCGGTGGTAAGTGTGGTTAGAATTGGGGAAAACGCTACATACGCAATTAGCTAATATGATTTAATAATTCTAGCGTTGAAAAGGATCCCGTAGACAACGCTGCCAAGCAAAGGGAATCGCAAGAGTGCAGCCAAAAGGTAATTCAAATCGCGCATATTTCATTGGTCCTCGACGCTTTATTTTGGAAATTTTAGATTCTCGAGTTACAGAAAAGATTTGAAAGTGCCCGCAACCAAATCAAACAACTTCCCGGTATTGATTACAATAAAGAAGAGCAACTGCAAAAATTGGAGCAACTAAAAAACCAATTAAAACTCAAACAGCAATTGATAAAAAAGTACAAAAATATTCAATTTTAAGTAAATTGAAATGGTGTTTCGCTTCTTGCTGCGATATTTAGCCAATAACGAACAACTAGTTCAACGTTTGGCGGAAAGTTATCCTATCAGGCGAGCAGCACAATTAGCAATTTCCCTTTTCTACAGATCTAAAATGATGGCAGATGAAACTGGCCTGCGCGAACTAACTCCGGCAAAATTCAAGTAAGTAAGTAACATTTCTATAACAACTTTCATTTCGAGATCGTGTGTATCTTCTAGGTCCTTCATTAGAACATTTAAAGATAATATAAAACAGGAGATCGAGGGTGCCAAAGAGGAAATTAAAAAGCGGAAGTTTTAGTTGTTTTACTTATTTAGAAATTAATTTTCTTGTTTACTTTCAAATAAAGATTGCAGCGGCAACGGCAATGAAAGTGTAAATATTTGAAATTTGAAAATAAATAGGCGAATTATTTATAGTTTATAATACAAATTCCACTTCCACTTGTAAGATTAATACATCAAAAAATTTTTTTTGTATTTCTGAGTCCAATACATTTTTTCACATCGATTCACAAATTCTTTTAATCCATTGAAAAGTATTCCGAAGCTCTATCCTCAAAACGACCTAAAACAGCAGCCAAAATCTCATCATCGCTAGTGAATATCCTTCCCTGAAGGGCAGACTTCAATTTGCTGATTTGTGAGGAACCACATTCGCGAAAGAAGGCTGGTGTAACGGTAGCATAATATTCAGTAGTTGCTGCACTCTTTGATGCCGATTACATTCAGAGCCACAAAAATTGCAATAACTTTTTTGGACGCTGCTAATCAGAACGGCACCATCATCTTCACCACAAAGCCTCAAATATTACTTACAACAAATAATTCTTGCCGTTTTTGAACTTCATTAAATATTTGTGGCGTCAATCTTACGTTAACCTTATTCATATCATCTTACTTCCAGTACTTCCCCATTAATTCCCGAATGCTGTAGAGCCTTTTAACATCTTAACACTTTACTTGAATCATATCTTCTTTCTAGGGCTAATTCCGTACTGGGTTTCATTAGATTCTGTTCCAAGGAGTTATATACATTATATAGCTCATCCGACTGACCATTTCTTGAATACGCATCCCAGGTATGGAATCCCTCCTACGCTATGCACATCAGCTAGAATTGCGCTCAGAGATCTCTCTTGGAACGATCCTGCCTTTCTTCCACCACACCGCGAACTGCTTAATCTTCTTGGTATGGCTTTCTTGGAAAGGTGGCGATATAATTTTTATCCACCACCTCTTGAACTCCAACATTGACCCTTCGGTGCTCCGTGGCAGGGTGTCGTTCAGGACTAATAGTCGCAACTTGAGGGCTGCCCCCTTTTGCATATTAATTTCTCTAGAACTATGGTAAGCATGCACCTATTAATCGTATGTGAACGGCAGTAGAATTGCGTAGTGGAGCACTGCGACTTGGATGTATCCAAAACAACAGCCCCTGGTCTTGTGAATCAATAACTAGTAACTACTTTATTTTTTTTTTGCTTTGTCCTATCAATTGGTCTAACCTTACTATCAGTTCCATGTCTTGCATGCTTGTCGGCGAGCCTAATGGTTCTCGGTTCCACGCTGAGAAATGCGTCTTCTGTATTAAGAGGGAAACTTATTAATTAACTGCAACATTTCCTTTATTTGTTTTATTAGTTTCGCACAGTAACTCGTTTGCATCCTTATCGAATCGAACATGTAAACATATAGGAATGCATGGAAGATGAAACGGCATTGGGCAACATGCGCATTGCGGAAGTTCAGAGAATTGTACCACTCTCAAGCTGTCGATAAGAAAATGCATTCTTCTTGTTTTTATTGTTGGATGATGCCGGGTTTTATTTCAATTTTCAGAAATTCTTATGACCATCACAATCGAGTCGATCCCACTTTTGTAGAAAGAGAATTCTATCAGAATCAGAGAATTCAGGGAACAACAACCCCTACAGTCTGTGATCATTGAGTTTAAAACAGCTAAAGAACATACCCCTAGCCGATAATGCCTTCTAGGGCAGATAATGAACGGTTTTACTTGACTTTCTACCCTACGAAGCCTCAAGGTCATGTCAACAATCAAAGTGATCTTAAAACTTTTACACACAACTACTTTCACTTATTATTTTAAATATTTACATTTTAACTGGATTTCTTTGAAAAACAGTGAAATAAAAGTCTAAAATTTATTTGTTAAAGTCAGTTGAGAACAAAAATCATTGTCACAAAGTAAGCAAAAATCTACAATTCCACAGTAACTTAGAAAAAAACAAACGCATACATATGAAGGTGCAGGTAATGAAGTTTTAAGATATGTGATATTCTTTAAATAGTCAAATGGGCCAAACAAAAAAGAAACATTCCTCAAAAATATACAACATCCTCTATCACATGGAAGGCGTTGTTAACGAAACAAGTCCTTTTTCACTAAAACTAGTAAGCACAAGAAAATGATTCGAATACAGTAAATATCTACTTATTTTCGTTAAAAATAAAGATTTTACTCAACATTATATTTTTCAGATTTTTTTTTTCCTTTAAGTTTTCTTAAGTTGGCAAGGGGTTTTCCTAAACTTTTAGAAAGTTTTTAACAAAATATTTGTAAGTGATTTCAGTATTTTTAAAAAAAAAAAAAGTTTGTAACATTCTGGGTCTGGATGATAGGCTAAAATCATTTGGCGCAATGTTCAGAGACAGAGTCAAAAATGACTTAAAAATCCTCCAAAGAGAATATTGGATAGTCTTATTTACAAATAAAATTTTGTTTCCAAACTATTTTGTACTTTATAATTCACTTTTAAAAGTTATTCCAATCGATTCGTAGTCAGCCGTAAACTGCTCCAATCCGCTGCCGCTACCAAAGACATATTGATATGAATAATACAGAATAAAATCGAATCTTGTTTGAAAACAAATGATTTCATTAATGTGCCACACAGCGAAATATTTGACTCTATTTCTGAGCTGTGCTTTTATTCCAGAAATATATATTTGATCCTTATAGGATTCCAATTTGTTTCGTTGTGCACTGCACAAAAACTCCGTGTATTTAAAATTATGGGAAAGTGTTTAAGTTTTCGTCACATTTGAGCCGCCAGAGCTAACAACATTCGGTCCCCGTTTTGGCCGTTTGGCACCGCCACGAGAACTGGTCCCATGATCACGTTTATCTACGCCCACCTCTAAAACTCCATCCAAATTCGCCTTAACATCTGTTTGTGAATGATGCTGGGCAGGAGGAATGTTGGGGCTTTGATTTTGTTGCCCTCTCGCCTGCATTTTATTCGGCTTAGGATTACTTTGAATCGCCACAGAATTTGTCAATGGTTTTAATACATTCCCCACGGCTTTTGTTCTGCCTTCACGGAAAACCATACGCTGCCCAGGCCTTATATATTCAGGATGTTTAATAAAACGGAAACGTACCAGAGCTTTATCTCCTGTGCGTAGACAATCTTTCGACATAGAAACAATTGATGCTGTCTGTCGGATGCTACCACAATGTACCATAGCTTGATATCGCGATGATATCGTTGTGGGATGATGTAAGACAAGAATCTCCCCCTCAAACTCCCAACAGGCTTGTGGTTTCAATTCTGGGCTTACCATCACCATGCCTTTCCTAATTTGAGATCGCTTGATCTTCTTCAGAGCGAAACTTGCTGTTTGCCCGCCGCGCACTTCCTTCACATTCATTCTCTTTCGATGAATACTTTTTACAGCAATAGAAATAAATTTCCCTAGAGGATCTGGACCTAGCAGTAATACGTCATTTAGTTTAATCAAACCTTGTAGGCATGTTCCAGACACAACTGTTCCAACACCAGGAACCGAATAAGTATCATCAATTTGGAATTCGGCTGGTTGATCTTCCTGACCCACCATTCGAGTGGTTAGTAAATTCAAAAACATTTTCAATAGATCCAGATTTTCTCCTGTTACATTAGATACTTGGAAGATGGGGCAAAGTCTCTCAGACACGAAATTTGTCGCACTCAAAACCACCTCATCAGGGTTCTTGACCATCACAGGAACTTTCCTACATCCTTGCGATTTTAATATTTTAAAAAGCAGCTTAAGGTTTTCCTGTAAAACATTTGGCGGGCACATATCAATTTTGGTAACTACTACAAACACAGGCACTGACAGTGCCAAAGCCAATCCTAGATGTTCCTTAGTCATTCCAACAATCCCAGCATTTGCTCCAATCTAAAAAATTTATACAATATTTCACGAAAATAGTCAAAATCCTGAATACCATTAGCATTCCAAAATCGGGAGCGTGACCCGTCATTCCAAAAACTGTGGTTTTTAAGTAACGCTCATGTCCAGCCAAATCAATAAATGTAATCACCTTAGCAGATTTTTCACAGATCTTAACCCAGTCTAAAGTTCCATGATCAGGTTTGTTCACTACGTTACCAATGCTATCGAAACCTGTTTTAAAAGTGAAAAGTCACCTATTTTAATTCTCAATAGATCTTAAAATGATTTTTTGCCTAAAATATCGTTGCCAACAGAACTGGTCCTTCCACTTTCCATCTCATGTTTGTGCCTAAATAGCCTCTGTCTAGCGTATCCTCGTCCATTGTCAAGTTCTCCGTGAGTAAGAACGCCTAGGAGGGTTGATTTTCCCGCATCTACATTTCCAACAACAGCCACTCTGCAAATAGTTATAAAGAGGAATATAAGAGCTGTGAAAAGAAATGATTTAATTATATGTCAAAACAGCTGGAGGGAAAGAAAAAGCCATAAAAAAATGTGTGGGAACGCTTTATTGTCTTTTCTTCGCAATTTTTTCTTCGTAACGCCAGTTGTTCATAAAGTCATTTGTTCGAAAACATTATTGTGAGTTTTTTTCAGCAGCGCGCACTGCTAATAAAAAGAAATTACAAAAAAATTACAACACTGTTTTACCAACAAATTACTGCTTTGTGCCTTTCAAACCACTAAAAAAACTACCGAAAAATTACCAGTTTTTTTAATGCTATGTACGCTAACCATTACAGACGAAAAATTGTTTAAACTTTATCATAACCCGGGACCAACGACATAGACGTATCGAAACCGCAGCCCCATTTTTTTCATATTATGTTCTTACTATTTTTTTCTTTTCTTTTCCTTAAAACTGATGGGCGAATAACGTTGTATATCAATTGTAGTGGTTATAAAACTCAAGCCGTCAAATTCCAAATTATAAAGCACAATTAAATTTCTTTATTTCACTTTTGCCTGCTGTTTTCATCTCTTTATGTCACATTCTCAAAATCAATTATTTAAAAAATCAAAATTCTATCAACGAAGTCAGCGACATCTACACTTCAACCCAAACATCATCACACGGAAGATGTTTATTCGAAAACATATTGTTTTCAAATTCAAATTACTCATTAGAAGCGTTGATTGCGAAATATTAGATGATAGCATTTCACAATT
>QYTT01078680.1:0-23176 GCA_006980735.1 Dasypogon diadema | reverse complement strand
CGCTCTTCCGATCTTGCCTGTTTAGTTGTAATAGTTTCGCAGTAGATCTGGCATTTGGTTGGCCCCACAATTCCCTTGTCGTCCTCGCGATCTGTAGCACGTCCCACAGTTGACGATGTTGGTCGTTTGCCCAGTCCGCGATATGCCCAAGTAAAAATTTTGAGGTCATTCCCGTGGGGGAGGGTGTGCCATTGGAAGCTGCCCCCCTCCGTGCCAGCTCGTGCCACAGAATGAGCAAGTTGTTTTTTCGGGACAAGTCATTAAGTACATGCTTACAGCCCCTAACCAATTTAGAGGTGACGAAGGGTTTCATAAGAGCCTTGATGGCCGCCTGGCTGTCGGTGCTGATTGCAATCCTGAGTCCCTGCGGATGCAGGTTCCGAAAACATCTATCCGCCTCCAGAATTGCCTTGATCTCCGCCTGGAAGGCCGTGGTGTACTTCTCAAGGCATAATGTCTAGTGCACACCCAGATCCTCACAGTGGAAACCAGCCCCAATGCCATCTTCTGTTTTTGACCCAGCTGTATATAGAATTAAGTGTGTCAACGGAGGGATTACGGAATGAGGTTCCCAATCCTCTCTCGGTGGAATCAACAACTCAAACTCTGAGGGAATCATAGCCTCGAGTAGATGATCATTATCCATCTCAAAAGCAGGCGCCACGGCGCGTGACACCTCTATGATGAATTCGTGAGGTACGGGCGAACCCGCATGCACCCAACTTCCATCAAGATTACAATCCATTAAAATTTGTAGTCAAGTTTATTTGCGAATATTGTCAAAATTTTATTAGTGCTTAGGGTTTCTCAAAGATGGGATTATAGGGAATAAAACAATTGTCTAAAACAAATTTTCTGTTTAGGTATTCAAACAGAGTAATCCACTAGTTGCGACAGGTTCGACGATTTGGAAATAAGTCCACAATCAGCATGCTTGCGTGCCAGAAGGAAGCAAGTCAGAGCCAGTCATGTTATGGACATTGAAATCATTGGAATTCTGAAAGTAGAAAAATCTAAGAACAATTGGTTATTCACATGAGTAACTTGTTGAAGTAGCAAACACTGCTTAGAACAGAAATATGTTAGATGTGATGAAAAATTCAAAAAGTTTGTTCTAAGTTCTTTGAGGAATGAAATTTGATCTTGACATAAGTAAACCTAAAATTGTTCAAAGAAAATCAAATTAGAATGAATTGATTTGTTTCTACGTTTTAAATGTATTAAGTTGGCCTGCAAAGATATAAAGATAGTTTTTTTTTATGGTTGTGCAAAGTGCTGTTGATAAAACTTATCTTAACTTTATCGGATTGCACTTACCTGTACGACATTAATGCAAAAGTGAATTAACTATATAAGTGGACTGAACTATAATATAAAATAACTTAGATTTTTCCCTTAACCGTTTTGAATTGATCTACCCAGGTAACTTTCCTTAAAAGCCGGATACATAAGCTAATACAAAATATAATTCACTTGACAGAAAAGTTTAAAATTTATTAAAAGGTGGAATAAATTGAAGAAGTCGTTTTGAATAAGAATGTGATGACTCATAATTCACGAGGTTTCAGAGTGTCGAATGTTAATTAATTAATAAGTCCAGTACCAGCATTAATATCAAGATATAAGCATAGAGAAACCATCAACTAGAGATTCACTTCCATACAGAAAAATGGTCAAAACCCCTTTTGCTTTGAATGCCCCTAATGTCACCCTAATACCTCGTATTTAAAAATTTCAGCATTGATTCTTGATAACTCGAACCTTGCCATCTTAGCGAGCTTTGAAAGCTCGTTGCAATCAACTGCTCTGAACTTCCACTTCTAGGTGATAATTTCTCTATGATATAAGTTTGCTTATCTTTGACTTAATAGATTAATAAAGCCAGTGATTATCAAATTCTAGTATCTTTCAGATACTTACAGAATGCTAAAAATTATCGTATATTGAAAATGCTTCGTTCCACCCAACAGGTTAGAGGAGCGATATTTTCCACCCTACCACCACTAGCCGGATATTTCTATGGCCCATTAAACAAAGGAGTTGTTTAATTTCACACTGTGTCCCAGTCTATTCAGGTGAGAAAGGTAACGACAAAGCAAATGAACTGAAAAAGATAGGGAAATGGCAATGGACCCTAATTACTGTATTTAATCTTTGTGCAGGATGCACAAAATACAAAAATTATTTTAAAGAGTGGCAACTCATGAAAATCCCCGGCAACTCCCTGGTGTAAGTTTTACAAGTGTCTACATTTCGTTGTCATCATCGCTTCGATCCTACTTCGAATAAAAGAAGACATCAAAGAATATTTTTTTTTCGCTGTCAGTCAAAATCGCAGTAGGTGGTATGGTGCCGACATCTCCTGCTGGCATCTTAAGTACTTTGAGGAAATTATCTCATAGTATCTCTGTTTATTAACCACAAAGAAAAGTACAATAGGCTTTTTGAAGTGCTGTGCATTTGAAGTCCAGTTCTCTCGTCACCATTCCGTAATATACACTGGAATTAATGAAAATAGTAAAACTAAGGTAGAGGTCACGCCAAAGGTCAGTTTAATGATCATTAATTTATGTAAAAGCAATAAAGAGTTATGGATGTGATTAAGTTGAAATAATGCGTGACTGCCGCATAAATTGCCTAACCTAATAAAATGTCCTATTTTCTTCGAATGAAGGATTTTATGACAATAAGTCCTCTATGGGAAATGGTTTCCACTCTCGTCTTCATAACTAGCTTAAGAGGAAGACATGCGGACAAAAGCATTGTAAAACCAGAGTCAGAGTCAGAGTCAGAGTCAGAGTGCACATATGCTTCATTTAACCATGGTAATTTGCAATATTAAATGTCTGCTGGATGTCAAGCTGAATTCAAATTTGACTGCCATTTTATGACTCCAAAAACCCATTCAGTTCTAAACGGAATGGGACTGCGCTGCCCTTCCCTGGTCATAAATTGTGCATATTGTGCGATAACATTTCAAGATAATTTCGAACTGTATATTTATTTAATGGCATCGAGCACACTTATAGATTCATGCTGCCGTGTATAAAATTTTTTATTGCAGCCATCACATAATATTAATCTCCTCTGATGCTGATGCATATCGGGATAGTATTATGTGTGGAACGGGAAGAGTCCTGCGTCGTACAGACCACGATTTCATGAATTTTTATTTACACCAAGGAGAATTCCAGATCGATTAGCCAATTTAATGGTGGCGCAGAGTTTAAATGAATTGGCTTAAGGACTCCGGGTCCCACATTGCTCGCCGGGATTAATTTTAATTGCATTTCTGTTCGGCATACCCCGGGCGAAGGCGACGACCAAAGAACTACGACCTGTAACTTGAACAGTTTACTCTGGAAGCCAAAAACGAAATTATTTTCGAGTGTCTTTAATGTTCTTATACTTCTACTTCACTTAGTATTGCAGAAAAGTTCCTGTCTTGCAAATGCATTCCTCACTGACTAACTGCACTTCCCAGCCAAGTGTTACCGAAGTGCATACCAGAATAGTTTGTCGAAAACTCCGGGAAAACTTTTTGCAAGAAGCAATTCATTACGGGCACTACTTCCATTTCCAATATTATCAAATGGGAATTCCTTAATCCCGGGTTTTAATACTTCTAACCACAGCCATCTTGCACTTACCATTTCCAGCTACATAGGAGGGTTTGATATCCTTATGCATATGTTTATAAGCCGTTTAGTTTACATCGTCCGGGGGTTGGGGGATCCCGGCCATGTATGCGAGCGTGAAGTTTGTGTTCACTTTTGGTAAAATGCGGTTTGAGAAAATTAGCTCTGGTTCCATCTTCTGCTTGCTTGCAATCCCAGATAGATTAGAATAACTTTTTTTGTTCTACAAAATCAAACGATAACATGTAGAATCTGAAAGTTACTATCTGTTGTACACAAATAGTGATCATCTTTCATTCTAGAAAAAGAAAATATAGTTTATATTATATTCTCGTATGACAAGCATTAAATTTGTAAAAAAAAATTCTTGGCGGTGCAGTCTGTCTTTGGACCAACAAAAGCTTGCTAACTTTCAACATTATTTCTCTAATCAGTTAACTTATTTGGTAAACCTTATGGTTTAAAAGCATCTACCACCTCCACTTCAACTATGAACAAAAATTACTGCTAAGATTTGAAAATTCTCATAAAAGAATCTCTGCAAAATCACGGCTATCCAAGGCACTTGATATTTCGTCCTGGCCGAGATAAAATTAAAATTTGTACTGTAATGCCACAAGTGCATTTTGAAGGATTTCAATGTCACATTTGATTCCTTGCGAAGGTCATCTTTTTCAACGTCAAATCTACGTACGCGGGTACAATCGATGCTTATCTCGATGTTACTATCACAAATCTGCTTCCTATTTCCTAAGACCAAGAGCCACATGCATTGGCTGTGACTTATGGTAGGCCGGAACAGCTACTTTGTTGTGTGTATGTGTAATTTTTTAAAATTATCTGTCGTGTGAATTATTAAAATTAAAAAATTGCATGGTGGGGCGTCCGTTAGCGAATAAACAGAGGACAGCATCCCCCCTCTTCCCTCCCTAAAGTGAATCTTTCATGGCTTTGTTATCATACAGAAAAGCGTAATGTGCGAAAGGATACCCTATTTGCCAGCTTCTGGTGATGATACACTACAGGGCTCTGTGTGTAAAACATTACCAGGAAATTTTTCTATATAGGATGTTCGCACGTACGCAACCGATATGCCGGCTAGCTGCAAAAGGATTCGGACCAATATGTTTTGGGCGCCACGTGGTTTTCACGAGTCCCACGACTCATAAAATTATGTTGCCATAATAGAAAATGAAAAACACAACTTGTGCTCGATAATACGTTATAAAATTTAATGCCTTCTTTCGACTCTAACTCATCACAAAATTATCACAAAACTTTATTCTCCAAAGCAAAGTTCACAATTTTCCATCATTTTTATTATTTTCAGCGCGGAAGGCAATGCATCGCGATTTGAAATTTACCACGATTTTAAATCCAAAACAAAAAAAAAGCAATCGTGAAAGAATACTTATATTTTTATAATCGGTCCTAGTTCTTTCCGCTTCGTCTTATTCCTCAGCTCTGCTGAACCTTCCGACTTCGCGACCTTCCTATGTCCTTTCCTGAACATCCCTCTAATACTTCTTTCTAAACCGGTTTTTCTTCGCTTCCTATGATTCTTCTGAAGTGTCTAATGCTTCAGCTGATTACACACAAACTGGGGTAATTCGTACAGCAATTATCCTCGTAGATTTTGTTTCACCGACTAGGACCCTTCACATGTCAAGGCGCTAATCTTATAAGAAAATGCCCCCTATCGGAAAATTTTCTCGAAAATTCCATGAAATTTCCAATTTTGTTGAACCGTTTCCAATCGGTTTCAAAATTTTAAATATTACATTTTATTTTTTAAATAACTTTTATCCACTCACTAATCTTTGAATAAATAATTTTGTGCGTAATTGTGCCGTTCGTGACGAAAGTGTGAAATTTTGGCAAGAGTTTAAGGGTAGTAAACGTGGATGGATTTACATGGGGTTTTTTATTTAGAATGAGTGAATGAAGAGCTTTCCGAGGGGGTAAGAAAAATTTACGTTTTCGGGGTATTTGGGAAGGGGTGGTAACTACTCCCCTTTGGGTTGTCCAATTTGAGCCGTGCGTGATATCAAATTAAAACTCTTGCTGAGTGCTATTAAATCGCATATCTCTTTTCTTCTGTAAGATACTTTATAACAGACTTTTTTTCACCTGAATGATTTTCGAATTTGTGTACAGAGAGGGGTGCAGGTTGGTGCGGGTGATTGAATTTACTTTAAAAGGGTTTAGTATAATGTTTTACATATTTCTTGGGAACATTTCAATTTTCTATGTTTAACCGTTATATGGGTTTTGATTTGAAAAAAATTTTCCAGTTTTTTCATGTAAAAGTTTTTTTTACATGGAAGTACTAACATTAAAGTGCGTATCTATTAAATCACTCATCGCAGAGAAAAAAATATTATTAAAATACTAAAAATTATTGGGCAATGTAATGTCCATTAGGAAAACAGCGCAAAGCATTCCATTTTGAAGACCGCTGCAGAGTAGTAGCAGAGATTTTATAGCCATTGTTTCCAATAAATGCTGCTTTTGGAACTTTTTAGAATTCAGAGACATAGCAATTGCTTTATCCATAGCAGTTAATCCTCTGCTCCTATGAAAATTAATTGAAATGGTGACTTCTTTCGACAGACTTATAACCCCTAATCAATGTGAATTCCTATTTTGAAAGCATTAACTAGTTCAATCCTGAATCTTGAGTGGGTAAGTATAATTTTAAAATTTATATTGTAATGTGACGATTAATCTCCACGGAGAAGTACTTCCATTTAGGTATTAATTGATTTTTAGTAAAGAGTGTGACGAAAACGGCAAGATATCCAATGGTATATACGCGGATCCTATACTCCAAAAGAAGAGGTTCAATGGCTTCATTATTCTATATCAAGTTCGTTTTATTTTTTTACGTTTTTTGAGTGATATCAGATTGCTTCCAAAATTGCCATATTCACATGCTACTCTTTATGAAAATTTACACCTCACATAGATGCACTTCCATAAAAGGTTTCACTTGCACAAAAACTTCTAAAAGAGATTCTTAACAAGAACAGTAACAGATAAGGCAATTACAATTTAATGACGCCAGCATCTCTTGCAATCTGCTGACACCAACCCAGTTAGGTTCCTCGGTAGACCACTGTTTTTTCTCCATTTTTTTGTTCACATTTGACTTTTTTAATGAAAACAAAATTTCATCAGAACCTGCAGCGGGCTCTCATCACGGTGAGCTGGATATCAAAAGTTTACCAACTAGGAAGTGTAGTGCTAGCAACATGAACTACATACATAAGACAAAAAAATGAAGGAAAAACCAAATTTCAAGTAATTTTAAGTTCTGGCTGCATCACGCCATCCTGTACTGCATACACCTACCTATCTGAGTCGTCTGTTAACAAACTGCACAAACCAACACATATGGAGCGGAAGCAAGTCCTGGGAATGCAATCTAAATTCCCTAAAATAACTTTTTATTAAGGTTTGTTCTCACCAGGGGTAGCCACTGTGGTGATTCCACCCCTTTCCATTTTGGGGAATTTCCTGCCTTCCATGGACTTTTCTTTAAATTAAATGTTATTGCGTGGAAAAATTCAGGACTTCAAGGTGGATACGGCGATGAGGGTTAAAATAAGGGAGCAGTGCAATGCAGCTGTGTAAATTGTGGGCTTTTGGGTTAAATTTATTTTACTTGTTAATGCGCTACGGGATGTGGTGAACCTACTGGCTCTCAGGGCTGTTGAAGTGGTTATTCTCTGCTTCATTCATTTTATGCGAATTTCCAGGCTCTCGTTCATTAAAAGCCAGGGTTTAACCTGCTTATTTTTCAGGAGTACAGCTAGTAGTATATTTTAGTTTTATCTTCCTTATTTAACACACTTTGCTTCTTTACGTATAATAAACAGAATTCATCTGTTTTATTAAAAAGGGAAGTGTGCGAGGACTTGCTATCCGCTACATATGTAGTAGAGCAGGACAGCGTGCATTTTTCATCATAAATTTTACTTTACAAAGAATCTGTTTTGGTTAATTGTTACGTCTTTTATGTTATGTTTTAATTGGAGCTAAAGCATTTTAATAAGAGTAGGGGCTGATACCCCTGATAGTTGTTTGCCTCATCATCTCACAGACAAATTTTATCATAATAAATTAACGTCTACAAAACTTTAATTCGCTTGCAAATTTAAACTATCTATATTTCTTTGCTATCAGGACCATGTACACTACGGATTAGCGACAATTATATAGCAATATGTTGGTAGTTTAGATGATAAAGAGGAACAGGTGCCACTTAAAGATATTGATTTCAACCTGAAAACTTCAAAAACCTTCCTCTCTTCTACGGCTACAAAATCAGCAGCTAGGTATTGTACAAGACTCGTTCTTGGTTCCTTGTAATAAATCTGTTGTTCTTGTAGGAATATATCAGCCTTGGAAATCTAGAGGGTGAAATAGACTTGCAATATACAAGAGAGTCATTATTTTTGTGATCCTCGAAGTGATTTTACTGCTCTTCTGGTAGTTGAATATGAAGTCTTCGAAGGAAGGCTAATGTGGGATTATATCCGAGCCATTTATTTTGAAGGTTTTCCGCCAATCACTTTTAGGAGCATCTGCAGGGAAATCGTCATACTAGAATACCACTTGCGGAGATGAAATTGTCTTAAGCTCAAAATGGATTTCACTTTCATTCTAATCTTTCCAAGTTCACTTGTTATGTTGGCGCCTGTAATTAGATCATTCACATAGAAATCTTTAGTAAAAATTCGTGCAATATCTGGTTTGGTATCTAAGTATCTATAAGGTTGCCCGATCCATCACCCTCAAATCTGCCAGTCTTTCTAACATTTTGCTCTTGCATAGATTGTTGAAATTGGCATTGAAAAATATTGGTTCCATGCCTCTACTTTAATATATATGTTTCTTCCAACCACAAATTCGAACAGAGTCTCTACTCTGTGATTATCATCCGTGCATTGTTTGATCGCACCCAATGATCAATTCTGTATTTAATTCTAGTTCTGGATAATCATATAGTACTATATAACTTCAATAAGTACAGAAGGCGCCATCATCCGCACCCATCTTCCCCACGGTTAGGTGCACAAGTGCAGCAATTAAACCTAAAATTCGTCGCCTCCTCTGCTTTCAGATAGTGAAGGGTCATATACGCTCCTGACAGTGAGGGTCCTGATCCGACATTTTTGTGTCCACGTTTCCGGACGTAGAGCTATATCCAACTTTTCCTCCATAAAGTAGCAAAGCATGTAGCCGATGACTAACTACAGGGATCAAGATTAAGTTGGCGAATTTTTTAATTTATGTTAGGGACCACTACTGATATCTTAGCATCGAATGTCGGACACGTTTTCTACATCAAGTCGTTCTATCTCTTCCACTGTCGCCGCATGCTTAGTCGCATTTTGACAACGTTTTGGGAAATACCAACATTAACATTTATGTCCCTCTTGTTGTCTTGTCATCTTGTAATAAATCGAACAATAGTTAAAAACACAATGTTGAGAAATTAGTTTTTAAACTTCAGCCAAGAAGCTCGTCAATTGCCTTTGATAATCATATATCGTAGATTGATTTGAGATTGTGGCCAACATATTTCTCCAAAGAATGTCTGAAATCAGTTCATTCACCGTCCTTAATTTTATCGCTCGTGCCTATCTCGTTATCATAAAATTGTTCATTCTACCACCACTTGTAGGTAGGCTTTAAGAAAGACAAACAAATTTCCCTAAATTGCGTGTTGTTTCCAGTATCAGGGCTATCGCCAGACAGAAAAAGGTAATTTATATTGCAGGTGTATTGATACCACTTGAAGAGATCAGTTTTTACGGGAATAGTAATGACCTCATAGGCGAAAAGTGGTTTCTTAATAGCAGATAAACCCTGAAAATTGCCCGAAAAAGAAAAAATTCCACTGTATAGGGCACAAGCTCGTAAATATAATCAGACGTGATGGGACTTCATTAATTGTGCTAACGATGACCACAACTGAAATTAAATAAAATCCCAAAAGATAAAAATGTGATTAGATTTTTGATTTAACGAATTAAATCAAATGAGTACCTCAATTGTGGTCGGTCTTCCTGTGAATGGTTGCCTTCAAGTACCTACCCTTTATTCCGGAGCTTGATCCGGGCCAGTCAATAACTTCATTCGACATATCAAATTCACAAAGACGGTTTTCAACCGCACTTGCAAACTTACATTGAACACTAAAGTGGTGTCCATGTAAGTCTGCACGGCAGAGAGCCAAGGGTAGAAAGCTAAGCCGGAGCTAAACGTCCTGATCCAAAATAAAATTGCGGATTGAAAACTTTGTTCGTTTGACCTCTGCTTCCTTGGTTTCTCCACTGAAGCGATAAGACACCATTAAACCAAATCAAACATTGCTTTGACAACCCAATGGGGGTCCCCTTCCGAATATCACAACGTCGGCAAAAAAAGAAAGAAACCTGTTTCCTCGTCCTACGGCAGCATCCTTTCCTCATGTGCTTCGGCTCCTTACATCACATTTTCCTCTGTCGGAGTCGTGCTTTGATTGTAATTGCGCGACCATATCCTGACAATCCGTTTTCCTTCATAGTTGTAGGCGAAGGCAAAGCTTTTAAGTTTAAGTGTTAAAAGACTAAGACCGGAACCATTTGGCCTTCAAGAAATCGATGATAAGCGTTGAGCTAAATACGTCCGTGGATATCATGTGAGGTAAACTCACATTGTAATAGAGTCGTTTTACACATCTGTGTGAAATAACCTTTTCCTTGACTGTCCTTTATGGTAAGTACCAGCAATTCCTAACTAACTTGAAGTATGTTTAGAGACAAGAGTTTTCCCAACTTGTAGGCGTTTACATACTTGTGTGCCTGGTGAGAGCCATGAGGAAACCACTTAAAGCACAAGTGTTACATTGAAATTCGGTATCATATAAAGTGTTATGGCAATACGAGGGGCTTTAAGTAGCTTTCAAAATAGCTATCCTAGACTATTCTCGGCAAAAGTGTAATCTACTTAGGTGACTATAAGAGAAAGGCAGCTGATGAAGTCCTTTCAAAGTTGCAATTAATGCGTGGTTGAGAATTATTTTTTAGAGCTTTTGGAGTTAAGAACATGGATTTAGTTTTATAGAGAAGGAATGTTAGTAAAATGAGTTAGAGAATTCATTTGGGTCCATTTATGACTAATCCCTTAATATTTTGTTTTATCTGATTTAGATCTGTAAATTAGTTTCCATATTTTAATTGTATTCGAATCGAAATCAAACACAGAACAAACCTGTGAATCAGAACACAATTTTCAGTGTTATAATTTTTTGGGTAATTTAAAAAGTTATATATAAGTTATGGATGTGATATTATTTCATATGTACACGTAAAATCAATAAAGGTATTTAATTATGTCAACAACAATATATATTTAACTCGTTGAATGCCACAATTAGCATAAAAGCTTTTGTGAGGGAATTGCGTGTTAAAATGCATTTGTCCTGAGAGAGCTTTTAAATGGGGGTCACCGGTAACTCCCACGGGATTCAACGTATTAATATCAGTATATGAGGGTTATTCAGTAAAGACTGAGACTGATGCAACTACGGCAATTGCGAATATTAATGAAATTTACAAAAATTTTTTGGACGTTAGCAAGTGTCAACGATGGTTCAACAGATTTTGCAGGTGGCAATTTTGACCTTGAATTTGCCCCAAGAAGTGGTCGTTTAGTTGAATTTGATAAAGATACTTTACGGGCTGCTATTGCGGAAGAAGATCTTTGTCAAACAATTGAGGAAATTTCAGAAAGAATGGGCATTCAACGGCATTTGAAATCCATTGGGAAATTTTAACATGCCCCGTGTTCTCGGTAATAATGCTTTGAAAATTCTGATGATAATGCGAATAAATTGGGGATTCTGGTAATGTTTCAATAATTATATGTATCTTATGAAATATAAATCGTAGAGCAATCATTATTGACTCATTTTAAAGACAAGCTTTCACAAATTACCCAAAATATAACACACGATCATATTAAGGAACAAGGACTTTTCGTATCACCTTTTTGTCCTTCGTCCACTTGTTGGGAAAAATTTGTATTTTTAACTCCCCGGTAGATATGAGAAATTATTGTATTTGGATCGTAAATCGAAATTAAAAATTTCAGCATAATTATATGCTTCAAGGTTCTGTAGCATCGATTTATACAATTTTTAAAAAGTTGTATGAATGTATGCGTGTGCCCATGCACGTTGACGGATTTTTCGTTAACGATATCTTACGAACTAGAGACACAATCGACTTTATTCTAGCGCTAATCGATGTATTTTAATGCCGAATATATTCCATTAAATGTTTATTACATTCGATTTAATCGTTTTTTTTTCGTTTTTTACACAAAATTAAAAAAAAACGATTTTATGTTATTTCGGAAAATAATTATGCTATCAACTTCGTTTGAGCGCCAATTGATGTATTTTGATGACGACTATATATGTCTCAATCTTTATTGAAATCGGTCCAATTTTTTAATTTTATCAAATAAAAAAAACCAAATAAATCAACATCAAAGATAATAAATTTAATGACAGCAAGCTTCCGCTTAAAAATATATTGCAAAGGAAGGTATAGTGAACTGCAAATTGGAGCAGTGCAAACCTATCATGACGTCCTGAATGATAAACAAATAATTCACAAATAACAACACATTCATTTCCTCCCTAATTTTTTTCTGTGCGTGAAATATTTTGCTTCTTGGTCCGCTATAAATAAATGGGTATGTGGTTATAAATTTTCTCTTAAAATGAATCAGTGAATTCTAAATTTTGCATCACAACAGTTTGAAACACACATCAATCAGTTTGATGCCACTGCTTAAAAGTCAAAGGATCAAAAGTATTTTTTCGCGTAAAATGTACACCAGTGAACAGTTTTTACATTTGTTAATAAAAAACATTGCTCGTTGGAGTTTTCACGCAAATTAGTGGAAGAAGTTTTCGACATTATTTCGTTGTACAACATCAAAGATCAGTTTTACACATTGATGGTATATGCACACACACAGACGCAATGAGTTCCACTTGAATTCGCTAAAATGCAATGTCGGGGTATTTGTTAAAAGATTGACAGGACTCCTTCAGATTGAGTAGCATTAATCCGTGTTGTTTTCTTTTATCTTCACACCTTCAGTGGAGACAATTTCATAATCTCGTTTTCTAGGACAAACACGACTGATTTCATCAGTTTCATAACTCCTTCTTTAATTCATGTCGGTGGCTGAACCGGCTGAAGCAGACTTTCATCCCTCTGAACATATGTTCAACTCCTTTAAAGGATGCGGCGATTTATCTGGGTACAAGTGCTTGTAGTAGTTCTACTAACAAGAATTTAAATTTCGAAGTCATTGGAATGTTGCACAGTAAGACTTTTATGCCCAAAATTGTAACTTCCTTGCAACCTTGCAACATTTTCCGCTCCCACAAAATTCCCCTCCCCCCTAAGTTGTGCTCAGTGTATTATGGGGTTGTATCCCAAGCTTTGGCATTACCTTAAAAAACAATGCTTTTGATTTCTTCCAGGACAACGTTTTTGATTTCTTCCAGAAGCAGCTTACTGTCAATTTTTCGATTTGGTGAAGACATTATACCCTTTTCCATTTGCAAATCCTTTACTCTGCGTGTTATTATCATGTTGCATAGTTACATGATTACTTTTCAGTTTAGCGTAATTTCTACTCTTAAATCGCTTTCTAGCCACTGGAGAGCTTTTCATTGAAAGTAAAACTCAGAAAACTATTGAGAATTCTAAATCAGGCTGAAGAAATTCCTTGTAATTTCCTTGTAATGTAGACATGCTTGTTAATTCTAGATTTGATGAACCTGAAATATCAGCTTTAGGATTAGGTAAACTTAAAGCCTCCTCTTGACAGATTGATGGTCCTGCAACTTTCCAAATTGGCTAATTGAGTAGCACCGTATAACGTTTCTTATATGTAGTTTAAAGTAACAGTACACAGTACTTTACCTATCTCTAACTAAACCATGATGCGAATAACTTTTTTTGTATTATTTGCACTACACTTCGGTTTTATTGTATATTTTGCTCAGAACAACGTGATTTTCACCACACCTTTATTGTTTTTATTAAAAAAGTGGAAAAATGGAAAATATCTCATGTTACTCACGTTTTTGGTTTATTTATTTCATTTTATCTTACGCTTTGAAGTGATCTTAATCGCTTGAACAAGATATGTGTACTCCGCATTACTGTACGGCTCGATTACGTAATACAAAAATGTACACGTAAACCCAATATAGCAGGAATTGGAACTAAACGGAAGGGACGAACTTCCAAAAGAAACACGAGTAGTATATACTTCAGGGTAATGTTCCCGAACTATCTTACTTTCAGATACGACGAATTTAAAAATTCATATCCTCAAAAACAAGCCGAATATAGCCCCAATATTTGGCATATGAAAAGAAATAAAAATAAAAAAATTAAAATTGTAGTGGAACCCAATAGCGAATAATACTATTTCTTCGTAAAATTTATTATTATTAACAGAACTTTTCTTTATTCGGAATAGTCGCATCTTTTTATGAAAAGCTTAAAGCTTCTTACTTAATTTGATGCACAGAACACAGAAATCGGTTTACCCACTTTTGAAATATGACTTTTTGAAAATGGCCTTTTAGCGTAGAACTGCAAATTATCTAACCCTTCAGAACGGGAGGAGGACGGTGGAGAAAAATGAAAACTCGTACACATTCTGAAAGTTTCACCAAAATGTGAAAACGTCGGGTTCAATGGTTGTCAGATTCGTGTGGAACGACTGTATTTTTAAAGTATCCGTAAAATACGTATATTTCCCGGGCCCTTTAATTATACTAAAAAACCGTTTTCCATGAGTCTACATACCTATACATTTTCCAAAATTTGTGATCAATTTTTTGGTGAAATATTCCACTTTACGGTTTAGAGGCATAATTTTTACGGTTTTAAACCAGTTATTAGATAGTTTATTATATCGCCGAAAGTCAACTATTTCTCTGTAGCGTTGTAATGCCTTCTGTTTTAAGCTGAAAGTTTTGTTTTGATCTAGAACTTTTTCAACTCCATCTATACAAACATATTTTCACTAAAACTTAAAATAATTGGTCCAAATGAACAATGGCTGTTATAGAAAATAATTAACAGCATCATCCACATAAACTTTGTTGAATTTGCTTCAGGCAGTAACGTTTTTCAATGAATTTCAACATAGCCGTTTACATAGGAGCAATAATACTATATTTACGGAAAACTGCATCCACATTTCGATTAAAACTGCAAAACTTCTTTGCGAACAAAGAATCTTATAGTATACTGTGCGATTCAAACCCATTAGTCATTGTGTCAGTCCTGCA
The DNA here is from genome assembly GCA_006980735.1 of Dasypogon diadema. Taxonomy (NCBI): domain Eukaryota; kingdom Metazoa; phylum Arthropoda; class Insecta; order Diptera; family Asilidae; genus Dasypogon; species Dasypogon diadema. The sequence goes on along the minus strand of QYTT01078680.1, from coordinate 8,152 downwards.
ATGCTGAACATCTATACGTTAGATTCTTAAAGTAACGAGTAAACGAGGGAAATCGCAAATCTGCGGAAGTTTAATAATAGCACTACGCTTTGTTTCCATGTACTCTGTTTTCTAATTTGCAGCCTTTTAATTATGGAAAAAGGTGTAGCCATTCTTTAAAAGATATACGTTAAACCTCTCCGCCAGGACTTGACTTATACCCTCTCGGGTATTCCCTAACGTGCATAGAAAGCCAACACACATGGATAAAACGCGTTCAGCACGTGGAAATTAATGTGTAGTTGTTGTTCCCTTCTATTCCGTACACGGCAGCGGGTTCAAAGGTGTGGGAAGCTTAATTAGCACTGAAAATAATAACTCTAATTAACAAATGGTGAAATTTTGTTAAATGCGTGCCTGATGGGTCGCGCAACTTTTATTCCCTCCTCGGGGACTTAATGCCACCAGCTCTGTCTTGCTTACAATACTATGCACTCAAGGACTACTCACAATATTGGCGACATATATGGCAGCATTTGTCCCAGAGAAAGCGTATTTCCTGCATAAAAGTGGCTCTCATTCAATTAGGGATTTAGATGGAGTGCTTATTAGCATATTCAATGAAGAGCGGTATATTAATCGCTTTAATTGCGTAAGTAGACAATTTGTAGCATTGTGGCATCTGGAGGGCACAAATCCAAGCCCGTGAAGGCCGTTTTTATTAAACTTTGGCACTTAATAAGCATCCAGAATTTCTTTGTCGCGTTAAAAACTTTTTCGTGCTAACTCCCTTGCGCATAAATTGCAAATAAATGATCGGGAGCTGTGCAGACGCGACTATATCCTAGATGAGACGGGACTAAACGGGGCAAGAGGAGTAATAAAATATTTTCGAGTTTTATGTACTTTATGCAAATTTTATTGCCTTTAGATGGCTCAACATATACAAATGCACTTGAAGCAGAAGAAAAAGTATGAAGTACATTTTGCTGAGAAATTTATTCTGTTCTTTGCACGGTTGGCAAAGCATGTTGGATCCCTTTTTTGGCTGCCACTGACCTTAAGTGTTTTCCTCCGGAAAAGTGGGATTGTTTTTGGTGTTTTATGTTCCGGTAGAAAATTATCGGGCTACTACCATCTCTATTTGCTTGCTGTTGCCTTTTTTTTATTTTCATGCACTTAAAGCTGCATAATTTGACCCGCCCTTATTTCAAAAATGTTTTCAATGGATTTCAAACCTGATTGAAATGATGGTCTCCTAGCCCTAAACACTCCAAGCAATGCCTCCTACTCGTATAATTATGAGGGAAAAGACCATTTTAATGGAAAAAAGTTTATACTTGACCCAAAACTTAAATTGAAAATCAGCCAAACGGAAATTTTATGGTCTTTCCCCAGAAGGCTAATTCTCCTCTTCGACGTCCGATTTTTAGTGTTTAAATGAGCTTAACTTCGTGCCCCATTTCTTGCCTAAACTGCAGCAACCACTACAGATATTTTGATTATTGCTTAACAAAGGTGAAAAGGCTTTTAAGCAATTAATTTGTAGCGTTAAATAAATTATAGAGTAACTAACTCCATGGACGGTAGTAGTAATTTCTTAGTTCCTTTTAATATTCTCTCGTGCTTTACCATCAGTTTGAGCAGTTTCTCATGAAATTTGTAATAATACCCTTTTGTCAAAAAACTATGTTCGGCTTTTGCTAAGTTTATGAATTTCAGACAACTTACTACGCCGAAACAAATTTTATCAGATAAAATATAAAGAGGAATGCTCTGTGTGAAGTATACTACTACTATTCATATTTTCAAGGAAAAGGATAATCAGGTCTATGATTGAATCAGTTCGGAACAAACAAGAAAAAGCTTTTGAAAGCCTTTTTTATCAGAAGATCTTAGAGAACATGTTTGTGATTTTCAAAATCTTATCATGGTTACCTTTGATATCAAATAATTTTCCTGAACGAATTGTCAAATTTAATCCGCAAGGAATTGTTTGCGTGATTATTTCTACAACTTGTAAGGGAAGAAATATTGTTGAGAAAACACTGAGCAGTTATTTATAAGCCAAAGCTTTACGACCACCGAAGTATGCTGCGGATCGTTATCTTGATAAAAACCAAATTTCTGCAAAATACCTAATTTTTCTGCACTTTGTTTAATATTTGCTTTGAGAGTATTGAGATAAGCAAATAGTCCACTTTACCCTTAATAAAATGCAAATTTGCCTACTCTCGAAATTGATATGCAGCCCCAAACCATCACAAACCCTCCTCCATACTTTAGAGGTAATTTTTTTATCGAATTTGGTGTTAGGTTTTCACCACCCTTAAGTCCTCTTATCCGATCCATGTCAATTAAACTTACTCTCATGTAAAGATATACAAATAAAACCTATTAATTATATTTCAAACAATTAACTAAATAGACCTCTTACGGTTTTCCAAAATTTGTCATTCTTCAGCAAATTTTCCTTTGTAAATTTTAGTCCTTTTGGTTTTCATTCATTGGGCTTATAAATAGCTTCTTCCTAGAAATTCTGCCAAGGTCGTGTTTTCTTTTAAATGTATCACACAGTTTTAACACAGATATTTTTTTTCATGTAATCTTGCACAAAATTATTCAATTCTTTATTCTTTGGCTAATTTGAAAGGGTTTTCTGCACTTCTTTTTGTAAATCGTTGTTCTTTATGACTCAAAATCAAATAAAACGATTTTTTCATATGTTTTGGAGAATGCATAATTTTTAAATATATTTTGAAGACATGGGAAAAAAAAAGAAAAATGAGCTCTATATCAATAATATCGTGATATTAATTCTCGATATATCTTGTGTTTTACTGAAGTGTTAACCTTGTCTGATTATTCGTTTGAACCACTGTATGTGACTATTAATTTTGTTCATAGCTTTCGAAATTATATCCCACTAGCAGTACAGCACAGTCATATTGAAACTAAAAATTCATTTTCCTTTTTTACTAACTTTTATAAAGTGCTATTACATGCTCGATACATTCGATAGAACTTTTCAGTTTGGATCATTCTATCTAACTTAATTAAATTTCCTCATCCCCCTGATAATTTGACATTTTTGTTACATTTGGAACTCTACGGTCCTTGGACTATTAAACCACTTTGACCTGAAGAGATCTTTTGTGGCCGACCCTTACTATTTAATTTGCTGCCAGATTAAATCTGCATAAACCCCGTAGGCGCTATAAATGCCTTTACGAGGTCTCAGAGCTATCACAAAATTCATGTAATTCAAATAAAGGTATGCTGTAGCCACCTAACAATCTTAATATTCTAAGTTCTTCTACACGTTAGATAAAACTTGTGGTTTCACCTAACGATTTTCAGAGTTTGGTTGCACTCTGTGCTGAAGTACATTAGTTCTAGGGTCCTAATTCATGCCGAAGACTTTTAAGAAAATATTATATGAAATTATACATTTTCATCCCCGCCAACCCTGCTACACGAACCTACGAAATAATGAAACAGCTTATGACTTATGACTTATGAAATTTTAAACAAATCGTGTCATTGTAATGTCATAATGATCATTAGAGTATGCCGTCTGTCTAAGCGTAAGATTTAACGAAGGTAACGACCTTTTAGTCATTTTTTTTATCGAATCTAAATTATTGTAAGCATTCACCGGATTAAACCCTTATATCTCAGAATGCGGTTTTTATACGCAAAAAACTAAAACAAAACACACATTTCGAATATTTTATACGAGGATCATTTTCAAATACGGGGTATCACTGTTTAGACGACGATATATAGTGTTTGTTCATGGCAAGGTTCAAGGCAATAAATCCTGAATTTTTGGATAAATCTCGCAGAGAATTCTTCAACAGTAAATAATCGTAATTCCCAGCTTACGAGAAAATCTTCCACAAAAGAGCACAATTTATTTTCTGGGGAAAATTATTTTTTTATAATTTTAAACAAATTCCCACATAAGTACCTACCATGCCATTAAGTCATGTTTTTCCTAAATATTAAGACCTCATTTAAATTAACTTCTATTTAATTTCCTTGATTACAGAGTAGAAGGTGATTATGTTTCTTTCAAAAAGTTGAAAAGCGATTGTAATGTAAAGAAGAAACAAATGAAAAGACGAAATATGAATTTCAAGTTGAAAGCAATGGAGAAAAAATAAAAAAAAAACTCAACGTTTGGAAAAGTCCCAGTCAATTATTTAAGACAGAATGGCTTTTATAGCCTCAGGCAAGGCATTAAACTTAAAAACTTCAGTGTCACTTAATTTTCCTGAAGCGGAGCATTTACTTCAATGTCAATGAAATTCTCGGAATTTATGGTTTTATTAAGGGAAATTGCAGACCTTAGGGTGCAATTTCTTTTTAAATAATTAAAAGATAGTAAACGTAATACCACCGGTAATCACTTGTAGAAATTAAAAAGGAACATAATATTCTGTTGAGTATTTAGTAAGAAGTAGGCGTTAAATTTTAAGGCATGTACGTAAAATAATATTGTAATAATTACACCTAAGATATTTCTGTCAGAAAAGCTTTAGGGAAAAATCCTCTTGAATGGAATTAGTGATAGGGATTTGTTTTTAATTATCCTACATAAAAATTCTTGGAGATGACGAAATGCTAATAACAATTGGAAATTAATTTCTCTGGTAAATCTCTCAAGGAGAAGCCTAGAAGTAATGTATAAGAAGATCAAATGTGTTGTTTTTATTTTCTGATTTTACTTAGATAAGTGGAGGCTATAATAATGTTAGGATAACATTTTTTTAAACCAATTTTCCGTATTAAGTTCGTCGATTTTCTTGCAGATTGACATAGTCCGGAACATGTTAAAAATATATTAAAGTAATATTAAACTAATTTAGAATCACAAATAGCGGATACATATACAATATTACTTAAGTCTAAACAAGCTTAACATACTATTGAGCATTCTATTTACAAAACAGATTCTATTAAAGTTCTTTAGATTTAAGAAATTCAAACAATTTGCTGCTGCTCCTTCTCAGATCAAGTGAAATCGCGGCAATGAAGTGATCAATATAATAATTATTATGGTTAAAAATATATTATAACTGTGCTGACTGACTATTTAAAATTAAATTTCGAATAAACATGATAATTCTACCGTGAAAAAGGCAGAGATATTCGTCCTCACGAAGAAGAAGATTAACACTCTTCTGCCTCTAAAGGAAGAAGTGATGATTGATTCTAAACTCACCGTTGGAGAACGGATCGGATATGCCATTCCCAAGGCCAATGACCAAATTCAACAGCACAGGATCAATAGAACCTCACTGCCAACGGAACATGACATTACCGAAATATGCGGCGATCAGATGAATCAGGAGGTGTACAGGAAGCGTCTATACTAGTCTTGCATATCGCAACGGATCGTCCTCAGGATCATCTATTTGTATGACATAAAATCAGGACAGTCCTTGCCACAGCTTGGGTGATTCCCACCGGAGGTATAAGTCAAAAAGGCCGAAGTTGAACAAATAACATTAGTGCACGATGAGTAAATGGCAATATATGAGGGACAACAAGAAAATAGGATCATGCTACCAGGAACACAGATCAGCAGAGAACATGGCGAAGTGAACTATCACCTCACGCAAATTCACGGTGCTCACAAATGGACTATTCTTATGTCGGTATCATCAATATTTTGTCGGTAATGTGTCCAGAAGCTAATATTGATGAACAAATGAGACCGTTTAGTTTTTTCTTATTCATTATACCGCTGGGTCTATGTCGTTATTTTTACATTATTTCCATGTATGTTTAGTTATATTTTATTTGGTAAGTTTTTGTTTTTTTTTTTTTGGTGTAATATGTTAGAAATATATGTCGCTTAAAATTTTTAAGGAAATCTGCAACTATGGCAGCACCATCTAGATTTCCTTATGCTGAAATGCCTACTTTAAATGTACCAGGAATTAGTCAAGATGCAGATGTTAATATTCTGAATATTTTTGAATACTTTTTCAATAAGCACATAGTTGGTTTGATTGTCGAGCAGACAAACAAGTATGGACAGGATTTTCTAAGCCCAGAAAGACATTTTTTTATCGACGAATACCCGATGTTTTATAAAGTTAGGTTCTCATGGATACAGTACATTTAAGATGTCCAGATTTGGAATCAAATCCGATTTGATGTGGAAAAGGGATGATCCTAGATCAAGATTAGAAAGAAAAATCAATACCAACTAGAGTAGTAATGACACTTTTGAAGACATTTATACTTCACTCGAACTTACCGACATATTGATAGAAAAGCTAACCGATATTTATGGTACCATGCGCCAAATTCGAAAGGGAACTGCAGAAGGGAAATTATAAGAAAACCGAAAGTAATAGTTGATTATAATTATGCCATGAAATGGGTGGATAAAGCAGTTCAATATTTACAAAACTACTCAATTACGAAAAAATAATGAAAACAGTTTTTTTTATTTTATAACAAACAGTTTGGAATTCTTGCGCGCTATATACAAAAAGGTCATTTGCGATACCGATTAGCCCTGATTGATTTACGAATTGAAAAATATACAAAGGAAGAGCAAAAGCCTGGTCATGGTAGCCCATCTCAACAACACAATTCTCTGGGACTAAGTGCAAGACATTTTATAGAAGAAATTCCGCCAACTGAAAATGAGTAAACTCTCATCATCAATGCGCTGTATGTTGTTCCAGATAGGTTGAACATGGTAAAAGAATTAAAAAGTAAATACGATTTTACTGCAAAGATTGTGACGTTGGTTTGCGTATATTTTGTTTTAAAGTCTACCACACTCAATTAAACTTTTGAATACTTATACTTTGTAATTCCTAAATTTAAAAAAAAATTGTTATTTACTCATAACTATTGCTTATATTGTTTTAATATGAACTACACAACAAATTTATATTTTTATATTTTATTGGGCTGACGACCCGGAAGTAATGTACCCAATAGTTCCAGACCGGTGGCTTCGGGTACGGGATGGTGGAAATTTAGTACATATTTTTGTCCATAAGCTGTATTCCCCCTTCCTTGTAAAAAAAAGTAAATAGTTGGATTTTTGATAGATAAATAAATGATAGCATTTCAAATAATTTCCCAAAATACACAGCTAATACATTTTCTTAGGCGGAACACATTATTTAGTAACAATTTTTTTTATATGTGTCAAGATGTCTCACCTTCAAAAGGTGTAACAATAAGCCAATGATTGCCCTAAATTTAAAGAGAGTACTGGGTGTAGCTAAAATATTTCACAAACCACGAAAAATTGAGAACAAATTTGAGTGCGTCGTAATATTCCTTAAAGTTCTTCTGGTTATTCTTAAACGTTCCACTGCTCGTAAATTATATCTACGAATTTTACTCTCCATGTTTTTCATAATATTCATGAATTTAACTGTGACTGTTATCTTCTAGAATATCGGAGAAATTATGACTACGGACAGTTTAGTACTGCAACATAAGCACACGCTTACAACGAGAATATCAAGTTCAGTCGTAAAATCTGAAAATTTACTTCATTTTCTTTTCTTTTAGTGAAATAAGCTGGCGAAAATTTTCTAATTACCAAATGCCGTCAGCATAACACCCCACTCCCTAAACTAATTACCATAATAAGATGAAGCCTTAAGAGAGTTCATTTGGTCGGATATAAATAAACCGAGAAGGTAGGGCAGAAGCTTCTTCATCACCATAAAGTTTTCTATGTGATACGTTGATGGCTCCCAGAGCACTCGTATTTCCACTTTACACTAAAACATTATTTATGAAAATTGAAAAATATATTTCTTATTATCCTTTTGCAAATAGAGAATATCTCCCAGTTGGGAAAGTAGGATATTTCCCTGGCGCTTCCCTGACCTAGGGGTGGGTGGGGGTTTTGATGCACGTGAAATGATAACATTAAAGACGGTTACCTTTCGTAGTCGTTATTGTTTATAGCCTACCTGACGAGAGCCAGTTCTGTTACAGCACAGACATAAAGCAGTAATTGGCACTTTATGTAGCATGCTGTTCAACTGTAACCGTAATTCCTGGGTTAAGAAGGCTTTACAAATTTTATAAAAGAAATGTTTCCGCCGGCAAAATAATGCTAGTTATGAATATCACTAAATTTTACTCTTGCATTTAACTTTTTATTGCTGCGGCCTCT
>QYTT01078679.1:5570-24550 GCA_006980735.1 Dasypogon diadema | reverse complement strand
CTGTTCCCTTAACACGAGAAGGTCAAGCCTATGGCGAGGATACCTCTCAATCAATCAATCAATCGCAATAATCAAAAACTTGCATCGCTTACCCTACCATAAGATGATGAGGAAATGGGCGGGTGTTCTTTTCACTGCTCTTTCATTCACTTCCACTCTTTCCTAACTTCATCTTCAGTACGTCGCTCAATATCTTTTCCCTTGCATTCAGCATTCTGTGCAATTGAAGAGGGGATCATACTAGTGTATTATAGTTTTTGGATAGGCTTTGTTTTAATTTTAATTGGTTAGAGCATGTCTCTACAATATGCTTAATGCTTTATTATTTTTGTTAACAAATATATTTAGACAACTCGACATATAATTCATAATTTTTTTTTATTGTACGTCTTCAGACTATTGTTAGCGTGGTTTGCTATGCCTCTTGGTTTACTGCAAACATTATAGGAGTCCTGGTTGTGTCCATTCGGAAAAAAATTACCCGCTCTCAAATTTCGACTTCACCATAGGACCTTCCGTTCTCTCATATTTTCTTTCGCTATGATCGCCACTTCCGAGCCATGTGTTGGTAAATATTCTGGGAAATATTGCGGATAAAATTTAGCTGTGCTCTGATATATCAAAAGCATCCATAAAATCCAAATTCCTCCCCCTAATAGTAAAACTTCGCCTGTATTTACATCTCGCTGACATTGTCTGGCACTTTGTCTTTTCGTCCTTGATTTGGAGAAATTATCCAATTTTTCATTTATTACTATGATATCAGAATTATTTTTGGCTTGCAGCTTTTTCATGATACTTTATATGTAGATTACGAAAGAAGTTATGGTCTTCTGAAGTTTGCAGTATTTCTTAATTTTGAGGAGGGGAAAAGTGTGTGAAGCGCGATATCCAAACGTTTTCTTTCATAATCATGATTTTCGAAAAAGGAAATCTTAATTTTAATTTGCTAGCTCCTTCAGATATCTTCTCATATTTCTTAACAATTAGATACTGTATCACGCCCTACATATTAATGATTTTTTATTTTATTGCGATGAAACAATCTTTTAACAACTTCCCTCGCAAAGAAATTAAAAGTGAATAGCTTGGCACAAAAATTATCTAAGAAATATACTAAATTATACATCTGAAATGCTAAGATGAGGATATTTCCTCAAAAATTTACACGAATTTATGAAAATATAAAATTCAAAACTCGTTTGGAGGGAGAGAAAAAAAACACACTTCTAAAAACAGCTAAATCTAATGATAGTTCATTTTTCTAACATTTGACACTAGTGATATGCTTGAAGCACGTGCTTCCATGACACACCAATCAAAAATGATAGTCATCGCGCGGATTATCTTCGAGAAGTAATGGTATTAAATATTTATTCGAGAATAATACAACTGGAAAAGTATAAAGAAATTTATAGAGAACTGTTTGAGACGCAAAAAATGTCAAGAGACAGTATTGTATCACTGTTTTTGACAAGTTTGAAAGGTTATCACTTAAGTAATCCTGGTAAAAATTGATAATTACACACATCGGAAATGATCAGCCAACTCTCTTCTTTCAAGAAAAACCGACAAAATGCGTAAACTGTAGTGAAATGTCGTCATATTCCTTTTATCAAAATGCGACGGTTAACAAAAATTCCGTTGCTTAATTTTATAAGAGGGCCGACATAAATTATTCGGAAGTGGAAGTACTCAATCGTGCAATATTCGTCTCCCCAACAAAGCATATACGCATATAAGTCATGCACCGAAAAAGCAATTTCCCTTAATTACCTCCTCAGGACACTTGTTGATGCATGCCTCCGTGATATGGTCCGTTGATATAATTTCCAGTGGGTGATCTTCACCCTTCTCAGATACCGAAACACTTTCGTTACACATACGCTCCGGTAGTAAACATACGAACAGCAGCACAACAACAAAATTCAGTTTATAGTAACTGAGGGGCGAAATGAATTCACCCTTCCTGCACAAAACACCGATCATAGTGATGTTCACAACTATAACCCTTTTCAATCCACCTGTTGCTCCAATAAATAACCTTTCAACCACACACTACATCCACTAGAACTATAATAGATACTGGTCCACTGTACAGAGACTGAGAGGACCAGCAGGTCACTTGTGATCACTCTCCAACTATTTGCATCACTGGCATTGTTATTAACTACAATTAACAGAATTGGTCGTTGCGACTTTGATCACGACACCGGAGACATCTTTGCCAAATTTACACATCCTCTGGCGAATAATTGTATAGCACTACTCGTAATCGACTTATGGCTTCTCAAGGCAAATCCACATTTGTGCTGTCTTATTATACTACAACCTAACTTTTTTTTAAATTTTAGTAAACAATTGAGATTAACGAAGAAAGTTAATGGATCCTCGCGTCGAACCAGTCGCGCCAGTGGTTAGTACTCGACTAAAGTGTTCGTTTCACTTACGACATTCATTCTCAGAACGATCGACGATTGGTTCATGCATGAGCTACGCATGATGCAAGCTAAAATTCTTGTTCTGATTCTCGTTTGTTTGTAAGGCTTCTCTCGCCAGTGGTCAGCAGTGGAGTGTTGGAAATTGTCTTGTCATTAGTGAGAATCTTCCTAAAAGTGAAGATCGGTGATTAGTAACAAAATCTACCCGACAACCGACGATCAATTTTCCAGTGATTTTGCTACTGGGGGTATGCTACATTGTGTGAATCGATTTCTAATTGGCTTCGCCTACTGTTTACGTTGGTCACTGTTTGTTTACATTGATGCGTGCTGTTTGGGGTGAGCAACGATGGCAATCAATTTTTAAAGTGGGGGAGCACTTGTAACTTGGGAATAACAGAGAAAAATGGGTAGATTTTCCTGACTTGTGGTGGGATGAGTTTTGGCGCGAAATTTTCAGAATATATTCTTTTCAAATCCATGATATAAATATTAATGAGAATTTTTTATGCAGTTGTGATGAGAATTTATAGAAATGGGTACTTAAGGCGATTTGGTTTAGTTTTGGAGAAAATACATTCAGGTAGATGCGAAATTTTAAATGACCAAAATTGCAAATTATCATGAAAGCGGGAATGTGAAAAGATTTTTCTGTATAATTATAATATATAAATTAGTTGTATCTAGATAAGTAACTAGATTTTTGGTAAATGAAAAGGGTGAGAAATAATATGATAGGGATATTATGGCATACAAAAAAATCCACGTGAAATTCTCTAAGAATTTTCCCACAACAAATTCTCTTAGAAAGTTAATTAGTAGTCAACCCTTTCTTCATTTTATATCACATTTCAGCATGAGATTTTACGTATAAAAGCAATTAAATGAGTGTTGACATTCGACCTCTATTTCTCCTTTGAAGTAGCCTACATCCATCAAAATGACTTTTGAAATATCTAAATGCTGTAATATGGAGTATTTTAGGGCACTTTCATATGTACTAATTGTAAAGGGACCAAATAAGAGGAGATTTTTACACCCATAAATTATTCTATGGATTGGTAGGCAAGAAAGTTTTGTCGTTTTTCGGTTACTGCACACTACACGCTTATTCCTGCGTTGTTCGTTGTGTACTATGGATAATTTTGATAGCAATTGAAAACTAATATTATTGAATTTGAATTTTTAAATTAGCATCGTTTTATTTTATTTTTAAATTTTGAAAAATAAATATTTATCACGAATGCACATAAAATTCATTTCCGGCAATCTATGCTTTATGAGTTGCAACCTGGGCATAATGCCACGAAAGCTCATAAAAATGTATTCTTCGCCTAAAGCTGAAGTATATATGGTCCAAAGATGGTTTGCAAAATTCCGGTCAGATGGCAAAGACCTTTAAAATGACTATCGCTCCAGAAGACCTAAGGAGTTTGATGACATTGCATTAAGGCATTAGCCATGAAACAATAGAAAGCCACTTGAAGAAGCTTTTCCTATAAGTGATGTCGACAGATCACTCGTAAAGTAAACGAAAAAAATCTCACAGATCTCACGGTTACTTCTTCATTGCTTGCTCGACAATAATATGAACCGAATAGTCCGAAAAATGCCAAGATAATGCCAGGAAGTCAGCCTCCTACCACAGCAAAATCTGATGCTTTGCATTTGGTGGCATTTCCGAGGTCCTGGTGCACTGGAAATTGCTGGAACCCAAGCGAACTGTCACAGCAGATCTCTACTCTGATCAGTTAACTCGTTTAGATGCAAAAATATCACAACTGCGTCCAGTACAATACAATCGAAAAGGTGTTGTTTTCCAACATGACAACGCTATATCTTATGTGGCTATAAAGACCAAGCAAAAGCTGCAGGCACTTGTGTATGAAGTTTTACCCCATCCACCAAACTCATCTGATCTTATACCATCTGACTATCACCTGTCCCACTTTTTTCGTCAAACCTGAGTCCTGAAAACCTTTTTCCAAATTTTGTCAAGCCTCTCTATACGACTGGATGTTTAAAAAGGGAATGTAAATTATTGGAATATATTCTCATAATTCCTCGTGTTCAAGAAAAGTTTACACCACAAATTTCCAGGGATCATAGTTTTTCCGATTGAAAGTAATGTGGTCTGGGCCCATGACATTTTGCAAAAGGGTATCTGCATTCAGTGGAATACATGAAACGACTTACTTCTTCACTGGCTGACAAAAGAAAGAGAAGGATTTATTAAGAGCCAACCATGTAAATACAGGATGACAATGTGTGGTAGTGAGGTGTATGACACATCACGTTCCTACCCAGCAGGAAATCCGGTAAAGTATTAGCCTAGCAGTACTTACCGAATTGATGAATATTTCATGGCTTTTAATCCAAAACAAATATAGATACTGTCAAGTATATTTTTTTTAGGAATCACTACCATCTGCATTACAATTTTTCAAAAGTAATGCAAAAGTGTAATTAGATCGAATTATGCGTTTTTCTTCTAAAGCCGAAATCTGATTCTGGGTAATGTGTTGTGTATAGTAGCTCATTACCGACTATGACATCCAATGATAACTGTATTTGAGTCTGTAATCTAGTTGGTAAGTAACTCCACTTTACCGGAATTAATTCTAGACTTATTCTGTAATGATTAAATTTCCTGCTGGGTATATTAGAATAGTGTCAGAGCTATTTGTGAGTGTATTTTAACTAAAACACAATAGGAAACCGAGCAATTGATGAACATGGTAATGAATAATTTCATTGAAGAATAATACCTAAAACATTTAGTTTAGAATGCATCAAATGTTTGCTTTCAGTGAGGGATTTCAGGATAAATTCTTTAAGAATTGCTGATGCAATTTCCCACTGAAAAGCGCACGCAAGACCACTCAAAACTTTTTGCACTGTAATAAGTTGAACCTAAAACTTTGGCTGAATCCCATTAGAACCCATCATCCCAGCAGGAAATTAGGTAAAGTATTGTCCTATAGAAATAACTACAGAATTCAAGAATATTTCACAGTTTTAGAAGAAATATACTATTTGGTATAATTTGTTCTACAAGCCATTACTACCTGCATTACATTATATCAAAAGTAATGCAGAAGTGTAGTTATAGTTAGACCAAATTATGCATTTCTCTTTCGAGGTCGAGATTCGATTCTGGGTAATGACTTTAGTAGCTTATTATCGCCTATGATATCCAATGATAAATGTAATTGAGTCTGTAATCTAGTTAGTAAGTAACTCCACCTTACCCGAATTAATTCCAGAACTAGTTTTGGAATGATTACATTTCCTGCTGGGTAGTTTTACTCACAATAGTACTGTTTGAAAACTGGTACACAACATCCCATTTACTTCTTAGAAAAGTATAAGTATTAAAACACTTTTCCCAGACATAGAACAAAGAGGAGTATAAATACTCCAATTGTAATAAAATTGAATCATTGTATCTATGAATCTGTTTTGGGAATCAGATCATACATTACCCTACTTGCTTTGATTATTTGCAAATTACGGCTCATTGCATAGACTTGCTCTAGAAATAACTTGAAAAATCTCATTTAGTAAGAAAACAACAAACCATTGAGTTATATATAGGAGCTATCATCTCTCTTCACCTTGTCAGTAATTTACAGCTCGATCATAAATAAGTATATTCAAATTAAGTGATAATTTTCGAATTTGCTATATCACGCCGTTGCCAAGGAGCACAAAGTCTATGAAACAGTATCATTCACCACTATGCACAAAAGTTAAGGCTCCTTTCTGGGACATAAGTGTGAAACGAAAAGGACATCCTCTCTAGAAAGTTGCATGGAGTATCTGCGAGTGAAGATCGATAGAGATGGAAAACATAAAATCATCATCAAAAAGGCTCTTTAAAAAAAAATAGAAATCCAGAAAGCAGAATGCTTCATTTTCGAGCAAAACTCTATTGATATAATTTATAAATCACATCCATATTACATTGCATTAGAACTTTTAAGACTGGTACATGTATGCACTGACTTTTTAAAGTACTTGCGTGCCAAATTTTATCCATCTACTTCGAAGCGTTCTCGTTTTAGAAGGAAAATATCAATTTTTTATTTGACATAGATAGAGATTTCATATGGCAACCCTATGAAGGAGTTGTCCAAATTGGCCCATTAACGAACTAAATCTTTCATTTTTAATAAAGTATTTGTGTACCAAATTTCAAGTCTCTAGCTTAAGGTGTTCTTGAGATAATTTGCGGACAGACAGACAGACGGACATCTATTAAACGATTTCTTTTCTTCTCCCATTAATAGCAATGTAGTTTATTTCTGTGTATCATGAATATTTCGATGCGTTACGAACGTTTGCTCAAACCTATATTACCCGACATCTTGATTGAGTTTTTGTACATTTTTTCAGAAAATATTCAAAGATTAGAAAATTTCGAAAAGAATACCTGACCTAATAAATTCCAAAATTAGCTCCTACTTCAATTCTAACGATTTTTGATATCCCAATCTGAGTCAGACTTTGAAATTTGCATTTGTTTTAAGGAGTTATTATTGTGAGTTTCGAATGTGTTCTTAAAAATAGAGCATTTACATCCTAAAAGATTTTCTCTAAATGTATTCCGTCTATAGATCTTCGATAGATCAAAACTCATATTCAGACTCGCACAATCTGTTTCGAAAGATTGATCCCTTTTTAATACCACAAGATCTCATTGCTAGAACCTTTTATACAGTAGATACATTCTTGGTTAGAGGCGGATGAGAAACAGGAAAGTATGCAAAACATGTTAACAACTTTGTGAAATCAAGGGGGAATCCCGGTTATGCACCGCATGGACAGGAGAACAACATTTTAAATATGAAAAGCTCTGAAAACTTTTCTGTCTAAAGATCTGAAAGCCACTTTGTTTCATCAATAGGTACATTATGAACACGAATATAACAATATCACCTCCTTGAACTCTTTTGGCCTGCACAGAATAAAAATTAGTGAAAAAAAGAGTACAATACAATAACCTACTACCGAGTATTTTACCCTGTATGTGCTACTACCAAACCAGATTTTTAAATATGGAAAATTAAGTGGCATTTTTTTGTGGAGTAGCACTTTTTATGTATTAAAACATTCTATGATTATTATTACTAAATACATTCACTATGTCCGCAACGAAACTGGACATTTAGTATTATCCAAAGAACATCAGCATCATACCCGTCACAGACTTCGGATGACGCCGAATAATAAAAAATGTACTTTCAGCAAACTGCAGATGACTGTGAAACGAGAACAACACAGCAAGTGATTAAGAGGAATCAGAATGAAAACGGCCAATTAACTCCGCTTTTTAATTGATGTAAATTAAGTGCACTGCAAAACTTGCCTGATGCCAGCACTTCGCCAGATACCCTTATGTCTTTGTCGCCTGGTTTTACAAACTCTTGTGAATGAGAAATTTGCTATTTTTAATTTCTTTCATAAAATTGAGTCTCAAAGAATGCAATGGTCTCAAGGGGGGAAAAATCCCTCAGAAATTTCATTTTTTTCCGATGTGTTATTTTGCAAAAATTTAAATTTACATCCCGAAGACATACCAAACCTTTTCCTCACGGAATGTGGGGATATACGGAAGTAAAGACATTTTTTTTAACACTCAACCGGAAAGAGGATAAAACTGACGAAAAGGTAGGCCTCTTCAGGTAATCCTCTACAAAGTGAATTTGATAAAAAAAGGAATGTGTTGGATTTTTGCTTTTTTCCAGTCAGACTTAAAATAAGATCTTTGTTCGGCTAATTTAAAAGCAATAAACAGGCTAATTTTCGGTCTCTAAAGGCAGGTAAACTTTGGTTTTGTTCAGTTTCCTGGGACATTGGGAGTTCTTTGTTTTCGAAGTTGTTTTTATTCATCAGTGTTGAAAGAACAAGGATTTCTTTTTTACAAAAGGGACTGGGAGTGATGCTGATGACACTTCTTAAGCTTTTATATAGTTATTTATGTAGTTGTGTGCTTAGTAGTGGAGTGATTGCTTTTTTTGGGATCTGGGAATCCTTCCGGTTTTATAGAACAATTCGTGTTAGAAAAAAAAAGCCTCATTCACTTTTTAATTCAAAGTGTTACGGAATCAATTGCAAGGGCTGGGTATGAAGTTGTCTTAATAAAATCAAAATATCCTGTTAGAAAATTAACCAAATTGGCCAACTCCTTCAGAGGGCTGCCACATGAAAGTTTTATTTTTTAAAGTCGGAAATGTACATTTTTTTCAAAAGATTTTGCGATCATCATGAAAATATGCATATATAGGTTTTCGAAGTCACTGATTACTAATCCAGAGTGGGATTTCTTAAATTCAAAATGGCGGATCCAATATGGTGGACAAGATTTTCTAAACGTCAATGGAATGTTGGCAAAATGACGAATATGTAGGTTTTTGAGGCTGATGATTACGAATTTAACCTTAACGCTTAAGAATTCAACATGGCGGATCAAATATGGCGGTCGTAAATGTTAACTTTTTCAAGAATTTCTCGATCATCATGAAAATAAGTCTATATGTGTTTTTGGAGGTTGCCGATTTCGAATTTGAAAAAAAATCTTAGATATTCAAAATGGCCGACTAGGTTTACTGCAGGTCAACGGAATATTCACAAAATGGCAAATTAAAGCTGAAGGGTGCGTCAACAGGTTTTGGATAGTAGGACTGCCTGCAGATTTGAAGGTCAGCGGCGAATATAGCTTCTTTCCTTATTTTAAGATCGCATCAGCCAAATTCCTTAACTGGTACCGATCTGTCGTAACTATTTTCTTCAGTTGATATAATCATGACGTCAACACGTCGAAGTTGTATGGAAATTTTAAATAATTTAGGAATTAAATGAGTAGCTAAACATAATTTTAATTTATTTCTTTGCAATAATGTTCCTCTGAGCATACTCTAGCATATTTAATTAATGACTAATTTTAGCATAGCAATCCAATTCTTCAATTATAAGGCCATCCAATGAGTTGACCAGCAGCGAAGCATCTTCTTCCTAAATACACCACAGTATAATCTACTGTGTTGCCTTACATTTTGTGCACTGTTGATGCCCAAGATAATAATAATGGAAACTTTCTTCTTTCGGCAGTGCCGTAAACTATATTTGGTGGAGAATTGTATGGCTATTGGTTTTACCAGGTGTATGCCATCTCTAGCAAAGTCAACTCGGACGGACCTCACGATAGCGAAAAAGTGGTCATATAATTTCAGTGATAAATCGAATTGTGATGTTATCCAGGTTTCGAGCCGCATCTACAAGTGGTCTTATGATAAATATTTCTGTATTTGTAGCTCTGTAATAATTCAACACAGCTTCGTTATGCTTATGAAAGCTTGTAAAAATCGCAATCAACACCCTCGAAAACTTCTAGAAATTAATTTCCAGCCGAACCGAGACACATACCAAGTATATACCGCCATATTATGGTCCGCCATCTTGAATTTTCATTGTTTAAAAATGTCAAATTGTGTTGTCATCTGAACCATGTATGCCTGCAAACATTAGGAAATGAGTCAAAATCAACTTTTGAAATTTCACAGCAAGTGAAGTGAAATAAAAGCTTGTAATTAAAAAAAGCATGTAGAGGAAAAGAACCGAGGTTGAGCAGAATTTGCTTACCTGCAACTAAGTGAATTATATTAATAACAAAATCATATCAGTGCAACTATGAGCTGCCCAAGGTTCTTTTTTTCACACACTTTTCCCTACTTTACACTTAGATTTATATTTGTTTAACCGAACGGATAAAGGTCCAGTATTCTCAGTCTCTTTCAAGCATTCATGAACTCAATAGCCTAAGCTGATTACAATATACACTTCTTACAGCGGAATTGAACCCCCTGTGTTAACTTCGTCAGGTAAGTTCCAAAAAATATCTTCAAACTTTCTGATAACGAAAAACTTTCATCAAAAATCGATTAGAAACATGACATTGCTTACCTTTCATTTTACTGTCGTTCTGTCCACATTTCTAACCAGATTCCATGCAAATTGCTTTCGAAACATGCACGTCTCCACGTCTCTTTTAGTCTTTAGGCCCTATTTCGATAACCATCTTCTGCCCAGAAGTTTTGGGTCGCATTGTTTCGAATTTGCCCTGAAATCTTTCTCATTAAAATTCATATCCAATCACTTTTTTACGCAATTCTATATTCATGAATCGTTGGACGTCCCTATGAAGTATTTAATATAATAATTACGGAATAAATTTATCTCTTTAGAGGATTTTGTACTTGTCAGGTTAATAGTTTTGCTAGAAGTTTTTTTTTACATCAGTTTTATCAGTAATCAGTAAGTATTTTACTACGGAATGATAAAAATTTTTAAAATAATAAAAAAACTATAATGAGTTTCCCTCCTAACCCAGAAGGCGCACTTCTCAGCGTGGAGCCAAGACACATTTAAAACATTTACGGTCTATTTATTTAAAAATAATATCTTTAATTTTTATTATTGTTTCGTAATCGTAGTATACTACTTCCTAATGTTATTGGAACAAAACCACATTGTGTGTGGACAATCCCATGAGGTTGGGTAATAGATGTTATACCTCGATTTATAAGGTAGATACGTTTCAACAAGAATCGTGTAAATCAAAACCATGTAAAGCGAGATGGAGAAATGAATATAAAAAGGAATATATGTACGTTAAACTAAGTTTATAATTCATTTATTGAAATAAGGAAGATGTTACTGCAAAGGCCAAGGGCCTTGCGTGACCGAAGCTACTACCCCTTTCGTAAACGATGTCTACACGGGAGTTGGGCCCATTCGGAACCTTACCGCGCTTGCGCAGTGTTCCACATCTTTCGGTCTGGGTCAGACTCAACCTGCTGGTCCTTGCTTCCACCTCCTCCAAATTAGGAGGTTTATTTATCTCCATCCCTGAGAGTTTATTTATATCAGGAATGGATCTGGGTTGCAACTCAGATTGTGTCTCCCAATCCTGGCCATCATCCAGTGATACAGTTGCCTGTGTCTCTCTTTACCTGTCACCATAGAGATCCTGTGTCGTCTCTTCTCCTCTTTAATTTTCCTAGCAATCCACAAAAGGTCTGTCATGTTCGACATTTCATTGGGAGATGTATTTTTTGTTTCCGGCGACCTCTCCAGGTTAACACCGGTGGGCCGCAGCTTCCATCCAAACTCACCCTCACGACTTTCATCCCTATTGTCTACCACATCATAAATTTAATGGATTAACTTAGTTTTCCTTTCCTCTCAATAGACTTTGCCGACATGATTAAACCTGCAAAGCATACCTGGACGGTGTAACCCTGGTGATCATCAAGACGTACTTAAGCCTCTTCATCACGACGAAGAGATTTTATGTTAAAAAAGTTATTTTATGAAATTCATATTCCGTCCGCCAGCAAATTCCATCGCTGACCGCCCTGAAAAAATTTAAACAATACAATAAAAATTTACAATGGCCATGTGCAAAATTACCGAATGTAAACCAAATGAACAATTTTTCTGTATTTTTCTGGATTTTTTAGTAACATAAGACCTGTAAAATTAGTGTAGTGATAAAAAAAACTGTTAAGTTAAGCTTGAAATACAATAAATACGACACGACTTTGTCGTCGTAATTTGTCGGGAACCAAATAAAATGAGAACGACGATGTCGTTGTCATTTTTCAACAGCTGAGGAAAGGTGCAGTAAGGAAATATGACCAGGCGGAAATTAATTTCAGTATTAAAAGTGAATTTATTTGCTTTTAAAGTTTTCTGGTGTATTAACACTTCATAAAAGTAATTTTCTTCCCTACTTCTTTATCTCAGACAAACGTCAAACTCAAATGTCGCATACGACAACGACAAAATTCGGTTTTTGACCAAACTTTTGTCGCCGACTTTGTCGTGTCGTCACATTTGCTATGACCTAATGTCGTCACATGTATTCAAAATCTAATTTGTCGACGACAATTTCGTGTCGTATTCATTGTATTTCAGGCTTTACTCTAAATTGACGTTCCACAAAAACATCCCAAGATTCCACATTGAGAGTTCCTGTCCTGTTTGTCAAAGTTGTAATATCCGTTAACCATAGTTGCCATATTTCCCTTAAAACGCAATTAATTTGGTTGTTTATTGTTAGGTGGAATTTTGTTATGTAAAAGTACTGTGGCTTTTAATCACACTAAAAGATCTTTTGTTTTATCATTTCGTGAATATATACTAAGTTAATTTATTACACGATATCGAATTAAATAAATTTTGTTGAACTTTTATTGGGAGCGGCTCTGTTTCACTTCTGCTTCAACTATCACTCTCGAGATGGCACTAATATCAGTCGCGAAATATTTCATAAAATTAATTCCGATCACTAGCTGTATTTTGTTTTTATTCACATATGCTTACGCTTTACACTTTCCCTTCTTTTGGGTAGGCCAACATACCAAAATCACTCGAAGAAAAGGAAAACAATCCATCCAACCCTAAACCTTACACTTGCAATCCTATCCAACCTAAACCTTACACTTACAATCCATCCATATACGTAATGCTTCGGTAAATATTCGGTTTTCTCTCCCCACCCCGAACCCGAAGTGATAAAACGAAAAATAAATAAACGGCAGCAAAGCAAACGCAAAACGCATCAGGGTCGGACGTCGGAGCTGGATGATGCGTGGATTTGTTAAGTGAAATGTCAGTAGCTGTCATCGGAACAGCGGGAGGAAGTGTTCAAGTTCGGGCTTTCGCTAGTCTGGTTGAATTTAACCGCAAGAATTTACTGAAATCCATTTTATTGCAAAATTTTATGCAGAAGAAAATTCAGAGAGTGGTTTTCTCCATGTTTAATTGTGGCGAGTGCTGTGGAAAAATGTTAAATAAAATGTGAAAAGAAGAAATTTTCTTTGAGTGGGAAGTGAAGTGGTTTTAAAATGTTTTTTTCCGAAAGTGATTGTGATTTTCTAGTGCAGAAATAATTAGTTGAAGGGAAGTACTTCCTCCTAGGCCTATACAGTATTATCCCAGAACTTGTATTACTTGGAATTGGGAGGTGCGCACAAGGACAAGGGCTTCACCTCCTTTTAAGGCTGCTCCTTCTTTGGATGTAGGACAGGACACGCGCCTGGCCGTAAATGCGGTAAGCGTTGAATTTTTAAAGATGTTTTTATTTCTTTTTATCGATCTTTCCAATTTATATTTCAATTGGCTTTTGTTTGTTTGTCTAATAATTTTTATGCGAAATTAAAAGAATAGGATTTAAGGAAATTCCTTTTGTAAATTGAAAAAGAAAAATATTTCTTCCATGCCCAAGTCGCCCTCCTTTGTCCCTAATTCTTAAAAGAAATGTTTCCTTTAAAATTACCTTCCTAAAGTAGCATCTCCTTGGAGTACAGACCATGTTCCGTAATATGTCCTGTTTCGTTGGGAAGTTTTGACACCAAAATTGATGCCCTGAGGAAGTTTTCTGAATATATCTAAAAATATGTAAACGAGCTAAAATCTAATGCTATTATCTAGTAAATGGATTTGCGGTTAGATCTCAGTGGCTGGCCGGAAAAGCAATTCCATGTAAAACTGTAACCTGAGCTCTGGTACGTGGATGCTGGCTTCCTCTGGTAAAACATTTTCCCTGCAAAAGTTAAAAGAGCACGTGTGCAAGTTTTACATATGTGAATTACTGCGATTAGGAAATCCAATGCTTTCTAACCTCGGCCTCAGGCTGTTGATTTTGCCATAGCCCTTTTTCTTACTTTCATTCTTGTTCTGAAAAATTCCGATCACGATTCTTGGTTAATTCGTCTGGCTGGACAGTAAAAAATTATTTTGAGACACCTTTCAGGTGGGCAGGTTTTTAGTGTTTTAGCTTTAATTAGACGCAAATGAATTATACGAAGCAGTTCAGTTTGTGATTAATATCTGCCACAAGTAGGACTGAATTTCAACTAATTTTCCAATCCCCCTTTCTTAATTTCCCTCCGCCTGAGCTGTGTTGTGTGCATCATCCCCTGAGCTGAGACAATAGCTTAAAAAAAGAAATAAAAAATAGAAGATTTTAATTAAAAGACTTCCCATGCACATCACCTTTTCTACCCTATTCAGTTATACCGACTATCTAGCCTGCCTTTTGCCACCTAATGTAAGGATAGGTCTAACCACCATTGCATATATCCAGTGCGCTGAACTTGGCAAGAATACCCCATCTTAGTCGACACACTGCTACGTTGAGGAAACTTCATCTTCGATCTTCTTATTTTTTCTTCACAATGATGTTTCCAGGTCAGCCTCAAATTCAGGTATACCCCCAGGGAGTTAGCTTCCCTAGATTCGTTGATCGCAGATCCAAAGTGCTTAAGTGGTTCAACTTCCAGGTCCTTTGTCATCCTAATGAGCATTATCGTTTCTGTCTTACTCGCGTTGGTAGTGAGACGGTATTCGTCACATTACCCACATGGAGAGCAATCCTTATAAGCGATAGCCATCTCACAGCTTCCGTACTAACCTTTGCAAGGTGATTTTCAGTTTCCTATACTGAATTTTATCGAAGACACCTTCGATATCCATCAAAGTGATCAAAGCAATGAAGCCGTGTTCAGTTCTAGCCCTGCCAGCTGATGGAGCGCATATTCTGTTGTTTTCCCAACTTTATACCGGTTCTCATGTAAGAGATATTCCTTCAGCGTGATGTACTTCAGCGTCTTCTCCAGTGTTTGCAACAGAAAGGATGTCAGACTGATTGGCTTGAAGGATTTCGCCTCGGGATTACCTTTTCCCTGATTTTGGTAGGAAAATTTAATTAATTTCCGTTCTCTTTACCGGATAATGCTCTGCCGTAGGACATGTGACAAATAATCTCCTGTAGCCGTGGCGCATCGGCCTCTTTGTCCCACGATAATCCTATCCTATCGGCCATAGCCCGCTTCACTTCCTCCAAATACACCATTATTTCCGCCGCATCCCGATTTAATCTTGTGCTAAGCCTTTAGTAACTAGCGCCAGACTGACTTCTGATGTAGTCTCCACGCTTGGGTAGAAATTCCTCCACGACCCCCCTTTTCGTCGTTTTCTCAGATCGCTCTTCTTCGCTTTATGGTCCTCCTGTAGGAGTTAAAATCTCTTCTCACCCATTTCAACAGGTTTTCCACTTCCCCGTTCCACTCCTTGAGTAGACGATCAGGATGTCTACTGAAGTAAGAGCACATGCTTTCCGGCCTGCATCGTTCATAGTTGACGTTAATATCTCTAGCCCTGGCTCCAGTACACTTCTCATAACTTTAGGTGTCTTTCCCAGTTTATCCATTAAATTCTTCTGCAACACTTCTACAGTAAACGAGTACACATGATTGATAATAAAGATTGGTTTGAAACCCACTATAAACTACAAGATTTAGTATATTACATTAAAATATTGATGAACAGATGAAACTTCTTCTAACCTAAAGTACCTGTGAGATTTCAATTTCTGCATCTTTATCGTGTTTAGTGTACACCAGTTAAAGAAAGTACACTGCCTATGTAGTCATGCGTTAACTTTTTACCTTGTTAATTGAAAATAATAAATTTTACTGTTAAAAATTGGCCGCAAGAAACATGGCGGATTCGCCCCGGTCTCTCCTATTGTAAGTTAGACTGAGCTCTGTGAAGCTCCGAATTTATAAGGGCAATTCTTGCAACTTAAATCACTGCTCTATTCTAACAAAAAAAAACTCATTTTGTGACACTCGTACAATATCACGTGTGTTTCCATTTAAATTGTTTCTACTTATTCCGGGTTAATCATTTTGTAGTATCTCGAACAAATTCATATAATCACTTTAACCCCTTTGTTATGGTTATGCAGACAATCTTTTAGATACATATCATTAAACAAGACATTCATGCCAACCCTTAGTTTTCGCTCAGTGTAAAAGATATATCGATTCGCTGACACCAAACAATAGCATTTGGTAGAATGACCACTTTTCAGACCCAATCATTAGCAGTTTCCATGCTCCATGCGCTGATAATTGTAGGAGGCGATAAAGATACCGTTGCAGAATTATCAAATAGATTCCGGGTCTATAGAACCACATGCCCTACAGTTTTTGCCACGGTTAGGTACCTGGATTTATCGCAAAGCTTTGTTAAAGAGACAAAGAAGAGAAATGGTTTGTTGTATTCTCCATCTCGCTCGTGCAATTTCTTCGACACCGATGTGGGATAATGTCGACTAGTCTGCAAGGCAGAGCACAAAAGTTTTAGTGTTATTTGATAGAATTGTCGTGAAGGTGTTTATTGGGAGTCTCTATCGTCCAACCAATCATCAACTATAGGTTTGTATTGTCAGTAGCTGGAACGCTTGCAAAAAGTATGTAGAATATTTGAGGACACATTGCTGGCAGTACCAAAAACCGAAATACAGAGTTGTTCAATGTATAATCACTTTTAGCCTCAATGGCGGCTTCAACACCGAACCGGAAGCGTTGACATGCACGAATCATATGGTCCTTATTTATGTTGGATGTTACTTGAATAATGGCGTCTCACTCGTAATAGTCTAAGCGATTTAGGCTTGGCGAATTCTGCGGACACATGTTTGCTGTGTTGTGTCATGCTATTCGTCCGCCATCCGAACTTGGGTCTAGAGTTTCTCAACTGTCTCAAGCACTTTAATATGGCTAACAGCATTCAATCAAATACGCTATGGAAAAAAGTGCGGTAGCACGATGTGTTCTTCTCTACTTACCATCACTCCTGAAACAATCACAGTTGGGGAAATTTGATATAGATAACACGGGAATATTCGAAGGATCCACACGTAATCACCTTCCATTTCTCTTATTGACCTTTTGACCCTGGCCGACATTTTCTTGATTTTAAAGAAACCAGAGTAGACAAAGTTCTCCCGAATGTTTCACCTTCTTCAGTAATCTTCTTCTTTGCTGGCCGTTTTTTTTGTGTGCTACCATATGAACTGCCTTTTCCTTATCACACGCGACTTATAACGAATGTCCTTAAGCATCACAGTGCTAATTGTGTCCTCGAACTCGTGAAGATTCTTGGCAGAGGCCCCACATAGTTATTCTGCGGTTCTCATATATAATTTCTGCACCTACTGTACGAACTGAGATTGTGCTTGTGTATTCAAAAGTCGTAAATAATTTTTGCATTTGACTGCAGACGACATATTCTCGCCACAGGCGTTCAACTCCTTTCTCTTTTTACCAGTAGTTGAGGCAATTCAACTGACCAGATTTGTATTTGCGAAGCCACTGGAATGTTGTATAATAGAATTTCCAATCTAGTAAATTTTCTTCCATCTGAGCTATGCTGTATGCATCATAGGGTTGTTCCCTGAGCTTAAGCTAAGTTAGTTAAGGAAGAAAATCTTCGCAACGAATTAGTTGAAGGGAGAACTTGTACAAGAACGTGATGGAAAACCCCCCCTAATTTTAGGAACGACTAAGTAGTAATAGAAAGGTGAATTGTTTCATTAAGAATTGAAAAAGCTATTGCACACATTCTGCAGATGTACACGTCATAACACAAAAAGAATCTAAAAAAAATAAAGGGACAAATGTGTTAAAAACCAGAGCGTTAGAATTTTTATTCCGGTGTCGCAAACAAAAATTGTGAATATAAACAAAACACGAATTATAAATTATATGAACTGATATGACTATGACTAGAATGAAAAACTACAGGTTGTCCTGGACGAGAACCTTGAGGGTATCCGGAGGAAATATAGAAAATCTCCTCTACTGTGTTTTAACGATGTAAAAGAAGACCTTAAGTAGTGAAGATGTGCTCAAAACCATGCGGTTAAGACCTTACCAGGATTGTCATAACCGGTGATGATGAGGATAAATAAGCACATTTGTTTCCTAAAAGAAGAGCAGTATCACAATGGCTAATGGGTGTGCAAGACAAGTTTGGAAGGCCGCTCCAGGAATGGCCTATTTAAAAAAGGTTTGCAAAGCACCATCTGAAGAAGGCTTATGCAACTGCTCCAATTGAGCGTGGTGACATATTATTATACTATAGAGTGAAAGTGCATATTCACTTAAAAAGTATAGTCATTACTCAACTTTGTCATTAAGCTTTAGTTCAAGTTTTTTTGCTGCTAGTCTTACACAACAATCTCTGAAAGACGTTTCACTGAACACAACTAACAACCAAAAATTGTTTCATTTTCTTCATTTCTATCTTTTCTTATTTTCGTTTAAAAAAAATAACTTGACTGCAATATTTAATAAATTCCTTCAATTCAACACCCCCAGAAAATTAAATTACTACGTCTACTCCTCTGTAACTTGCCCATCTTACATAAAGTCTCCAAATGTTGAAACGAATCGTTAGCACAGCAATAACTTTTAGGAAAATTATTTCCACCGGTTTTATAACAGAGCAATGCAGAGCAATGATTAAAAAATCACGAACCACTCCCCATGGCGACGAAAAGATCCCCATAAAACTACTTTCACGGCGTCTTCTAGGTTACAAGAAACAATGAAATGCAAATCCATCTGACCAATGCTTTCTTTGATTATACATTTTTCGCGTATGTAATCATCGAAAAGA
>QYTT01078675.1:0-16308 GCA_006980735.1 Dasypogon diadema | reverse complement strand
GTAACTATGAACGTTCTCCTGGCATTTAGGTGTTTTCGAGGAGCTCTAGTCAAGAACTCTTCTCTCTAATACACTAAATATAGAAGCCCTTGATAGATACAAAAAATACTACAGGAAATAAAAGAGAGAATTTATGTACCTCAGGTGGTAAATCAGCTAAGCCGCGTAATTTACCCTCTGCAGAGGTCAGCTTCATGGGGTCTGTGGGGCAATTTATTGCTGAGACAAGATGTCAACAATACGGACTAAACTGGTGAAATCGATAGTTAAGAAGAGGTTGGCAGGATGCAATTAAGGAAAAATCTATACCTTGGCAAAACACGGGGCGGCTACGGTTTTCCAAGGCACGGAATCGTATTCGGATATCGAGAGAGACTTGAAGAGGGATAGCGTGATTGAGCGAAGGCTAACAATGGTATTAATCACTCGACCTTGGCATTAAAAAACAATAATACGCCAGTGGCAGGATGTGATGATTTCGGTAGGACAGCGTCACCATCAGTCGTTGAAGCCGACCATGACTTGTCGGACCGCAGACAAACAGGATGAAGAATATCCTGAAGCACAATGTGTAGTTACTGCAGGTATAGCGGCCGAGCAACCGTCACCAGGTAAAGAGCTAGAAAAAAGTTACGAAGAATAGGAGTAAACATTGCCTGGCGTTAGATTTCTGACATTGGAGGCAATGGTGTTGTCCTGCTCAAAATCAGCAGATATGTTTGAGGTGTTCTCCTGGTATTCTCCACCGAAGCATAATATTACATGCGTTACTTTGCTTGAACCAAATTTTTCTTTGAAATCGCATTCATTCCATCCATAGATAGTTAGTCAAGGGATCCAAAATAACTTATCTTAAAGCTCCTCTGCCAGACTACAATTCATCCAAGACATGTCCCAATTTCATTATCAAATTAGGCACTTGACTTTGAAATTGAGGAAACCCCAGGAATTTGTAATGTTGTATCTTTAGGGGGATGCCAACATTATTTCACCACAAGAACTTTTAAAATCTTAGATTTGTTGGTGTTGCCCTGCCCTCTTCACTTCGGCAAACATACTGAACAAGACTGTTTGAAAAGTTCCAAAGTTGGATTGACTGCCTGGAATACTCCACATATCGATGTCACCTCGAAATCCACACAAATCGAATCGTCCTCCCGACTTCTCTAAAGACAGATACTTTACATGCCCGAAATTAATTCCGGGTGAGTCAGTCGTTGGCTTTTAAATCTTCGCCATAACACGGTGAGCCTCAACGGAGATGAATTCGGTTACCCGCAGTTCTTGGTTGTCCCAATGCGAACATAGCGAACCCGTGTTCCCGTACAGTTGCATATGTGCACACTATGGGCAGGATGACGATATATCGTGCCTACATGGCGTATGCATTCATGAACCGGCGAATGGCTGGAAAATAAACGGGGGTAGTGCAAGATCAGTCGATTGCATATGCAAATTTTGAGGGAATCATCTCTTGTCAATGAAGTGTCCGACTTTAATTCAAACAGGCACTTCAATAATTCAATAGTTGGTCGGTCAGAAGAACGAGGCAGAAGGGGCCGGTGGGGAGTCGTTTCCATCGAACAGGCAGTTCAACTGATTCATTTATATCCAATTAGGGACATAATTTTCAACGGAAGCATGGAGGAAGTTGACACAATTAACGAGTTTAATTCAAACAGAAGTACCCATAACTTGTGACTTGTCAGGTACATCCTGAGCTCATTTCTTGTAGATTTTGTGCACGGACGACACTCAGATATTCCCGAAGATATGTGCAGTGTAAGTCCCGGAGTGATATGCCCTTCCGTAGCTTGTCAACGTCTTCTTCTGTAATAACACTTTGCCCCAGAAGGGACAAACTCCGCTCCCAGTCGATACTTCCAAGAGACAATAAGCAGCCTTGACATTTTTTCAGCTCCGTGATATTTCCACTGAAACCCGTTGACATTTTGCTCCACTCGATTCAATTTGAATTTGACGAGTCGATGAATTTTCCCGAGGAAAATTTCCTAGCTGCAGGCGCTACATAAGCACGACGGCAGCCAGCAGGGTAAAACTAAAACCCGCTCGATATTCGCATTTTTTTAAATGTCGTCCCTAGAAAGTCAAAGGACGAAAGGAGAACTCATTATTACTCAGGATATCGTAACACGGCCCTTCCGACTTGCAATTAAAAATTCTCCAGCTCATATTTCTCGGAAACTGAATGAACTCCTCCCTTCCTTTCCTAATTTTTACGACTTCTCATTTAATTAATGCGGAGCAATCCGTGTTAAAATTGAGTTCAAGTCGTCGGAACGAAAGGAAGGAAATAGGCATTCTCGTCACATTAACATTTTCGAAGTCATTTTGCTCTGAATGTGTTGAATTCAGATGTTAAGTAATTATAATTTGTGACAATAACTCCATTATCACCCTTGAATGGAGCATAAGGAATGAATTACAAGTTCCGAAAGGCCTTTCAGAGACGGGTTCACATTCCCGGTAATGACAGAAACAACTATTGCTGGCTTGTGTGGTGGATGTGATTACATTGTTTGGTGATAAAGTTCGCTAATATGTCATCATTACTGCCTGACTCTACATATGCTGGATCATGTTTCCCTTTGCCACAATTATTTTGTTGTCTAAAGCAAGCGATTTACAGGAACTCAAAATGTATTTCATCCCTCTTTCAATCTTATTATTATTTTCACTAAAGCATTATTGCATGATGGAGGTGACTTTCGATGCTGAAATGAATAATATGGCGCTCCGTATTCGAATTCTGTTGGCACTCAAAACCGACCAAGTCTTTACAAATAGCAACAGAATAGTCACATTGAGAAAAACTACTGCAATTTGCCACGAAGTAGATAAATATCCTCATCCACGCTCAAGTCTCTTAATCAGTCGATCATAGTTGCGAGTGCTATTCAGTTATCACAGGAAATGCTACCCCAGTGGGAATTAATGAAGTAATGAACAAATGTACACTACTATACATTCCCAACAGCGATGAATTTTAACACAGGCATGTCATTGGGAATTCATGAATTACTCTTTGGTACATTATTCTTTCATTGATTCATTGATGAAAATGTAAGGATAGAAATAAGGACGAACCAGAAAACGAAAATTTCCCTAGTACCATACCTTCTGTATTACCTTGTCATCAATAGTCTCTGTTATCTTACCTTTTGCATTACTAAGTCATTGATGCTGGCAATTTCCCAGTAGGAAATCTTGTATTCTCTGTTTCGTAAGCCAAGAATTCTTTAAAGAAATTTCTAGAAAATGTAAGTGGTTACTATTGTAATGTGTTCTAAGCAATAGGGTAATTGGTGAAGAATTTTCTGTGGAATTTCTAAAATGCGTAAAACTAGATCAGTTTACACCTTACCAATGTAACTAAAAACAGATTTATTAGAAAAGCGATGACACATTTTTGGTCTTTTAAATTCTGAGTACAAAAAATATTCTGCGAATTGTAGTTTGTATATGAGGGTTATGTATGAGAAATAAATCAATTGTATGCGGTCTTAGAAGTGATCAGAACTGAGAGTGAAAATTATTCAAAAAATAAAAACTATATAAACAGAAAAAAACAAATTTTTATCAATCTTTTCCAAAATGCAAAACTTTTTTGTGTTTAACACAAAGCGAAACATCTTTTTAACTTAGAGTAACTTTTCGCTCCTGAACTAAGACTTGGTAATGATTACAAGTCCTACTGGGTTATGATATATCAGTACTATTATATTTTTATTCCCATGAAACGAAAGCTCCGGGTATACCCTATGATACCATGCAGATGAGAATTTTAGTAATATCGTTATTGAGTAATCGAAAAGTGCACGCTCGATTTTATCAGAAGCACAGAGTTAGTAATTGATTCAAAACAGTTCGAGAAAATATGGCAACTGAGGTCTGCAAATTGAAACTGAGGCTAAAAATAAAAGGGAAGAGGTCAGTGACGGACAGTGAAAAGAGATAAAAGATCAGTAATGAAGAGTAAGAAAAGATTGAGTTAGAGTACAGAACCTACGGGTCGCAAGCGGCGATATTTATTAATTTATGCCTAGCGAAAGACAAAGTTCCTTACAGTCTAGAATGAAAAAAGAAAAGAAACGCAACAATAGTACAATATAAAAAATAATATATCAAAAGATCTAGGCAAAACTAAGAAAAATAGAAACGAAAGAAAAATGTGATCGATTCGATTCACCAGTAAAACTCTTCCCAGCGTTAAAAAACGCTTTTTCTTCCAGCGTCTGGAAATCTTTTTACAACAAACTACCGAAAACGCCGAGGCGTTGGTGCCTCTGACTGGGTACGGACTTGTGATTTACAGGATACGTGGTATCTTTTAGACAAGCAGTGTGAAAAGTATTCACAACAGTTCGACATCCGGCTGTTGTGTGCAGAGGTAAGACAAACACACACAAATCTTAAAAATCCGAAAGAGTGGCAAACCATAGAATAAAGCACCCACTTTAGTGCTAATAAAATATGAACAAGATCGACTTGAAAATAAAGATGTATTGATTTGGTGTTGTAGTAATAAAGGGCCCATGGTCCAGATGTGGAAATATATAGAATCAGTAGAAACAGTAACCACTGAAGGATATAAGGCCCTCAATGTCCGATGGAGAGCCAATGTAACAACCCGACAT
Source organism: Dasypogon diadema (assembly GCA_006980735.1). NCBI lineage: Eukaryota > Metazoa > Arthropoda > Insecta > Diptera > Asilidae > Dasypogon > Dasypogon diadema. The sequence goes on along the minus strand of QYTT01078675.1, from coordinate 11,650 downwards.
CAACAAGGTATTAACTAGTACATAGTAGTTATAAATTAGAGGACATAATACCATATAAGTCCAGACATACCTGAAATGGGGTAGAAAAAAGAAATTGTAGATTCTAACCGCCAAAAAGACACTTGCCACAACCAAAATACTTAATAGGTACCGCCTTATCAAATAGAAAGAAGATTCCTAGATTGTTTGAAGCTCCTTAATGCGAAGCCCGAAAACTATTCGGAAATGTAAAATTTCTTAGCCATTCTTGTTGTCTCAAAAAACACTGAACTGTTAGAATTTATACCCGTCTATTAGATTCCATTAAAACGACCATTCCAATTAAGGTAAACTAAGGTAACCAAACTTATTAAGACCATTTGATTAATTCCGGAAAGAAACTGATTACTTGACTTTACCCCGTTTTATATTAAAGATTAATTCATTAACTGCTCTGGCCTAAGTTCTACTGAACCTATCGTTTCAGTCTCTGCCTGTCTTTTTAATGAACTCAACTAACAGCGTTAAACGAGAGACCTATCTTGTTCCTCCGTCCTAAGGAGAATGCAGTGCCATTTACCCGCAAAGAGTCCTGCTTCCTGTGCATCTTTCCTAACAAATCTCATACACCGGGAACACTATGGCGGAAGGAACAAATTAGACTAATTGGAAAAATCTCTCTGCAACTGAAAAATTCGGAATGTTGAGGAGTTCGGGCTCTGGGAGATTCAACCGGCTGAACTCGTAATTTGGCTTTTCGCAGTAATGCACGGTTTAGTCTTAGTTGGAAACCTTCAAAAGTTCATTTCCCTTCAGCTTGTTGGGAGGCCCTCGTGGATTTCATTTTCGAGTTCATGAAGTGTGTTACAATTACCTTTGCTTCTGTCTACATTGTGGGAGGACCGTCGCTAGCAAATCACTACGAACCAGATCTGACGCGATAGTTAAACTGACTCGTTTATCCCGGCATCCCGGTACCTATCCATCCATTGAGCGAGATACGATGATGATGGCTCCGGACGGAGTGGGCAGCGGAATGAGCGATGGCCTCGAAAATATTCGTATTCCGTGATAGTTGCCTACCTACGGCCTCTTCCACACCACTTGTGCAAAATACAACTTTATGCCCACTGTTACATGCCCAGGGGTGGTGAAGAGTCACAGAGGGGTTTTCATTTACGTCCATTTCCCATTTCAAGTAAATATGCAATATCCTGCCTTGCATTTTACATTCATATCTCTCTCCAGCTCCAGCTCCCGGCTCCCGTTGCTTACGTTCAAAATGGTTACAATTGCACTTGCATGGATGCTATTCGCATATCTCTCCAAACTTTATCTCTCCACAATCTCCACAATATGAAACTATTTTGTTTGCGATTTCCCACATTATTACTCTACCAAGAATGCCGGGGAGGCCTCTGACGCTGTTGTGGGATTCCGACATGAACATTAAGGGGGCGGCACACAGCCCTTTGCAATGATATATGAATGTGGCTGGATGCTACGTGTGTAGCTATGAGTAACAAGCTGTAGACGTTTGCATAAAGGCTTGGGACCCCCCTCAACATCATATTGTTTCCACATCTATAGAAAGTTGCCGTATGAATTTTGGTGAAATGCAGCCGTTTTTATGAGGTGGGTAGATTCGTTTCACTTTCAGCACTCCCTTGAAAACTTTCCATGCAATTAAGTTAGTAATTTCAGCAGCTATAGATGGAATATCCGGCGCTGGTGTTCTTTAAAGCTTCTGGGAACTTGTAACCGAGTGTTAATATCAGGCCATTTACAAAGTACCGTAATAAAGCTAAAACTTAAAACCTATTAAGACGAAGCTTACGCTGCGGCGGCGGTATTACGAATGGTATTAGACGTGGTAAGTAATTAGAGGCAGCGTTTGATACTTGAGTAATTGTGCCATATTTACGTGGTTTTTTTCTCTATTTGAAGTGACACTTCAGACTATGAAACATTTGGGTTGATTTCTGCTTTGAATCCCATTTAATCGTTCAAAATTCTGCAGAATATCTAGTTTTAGTCGTTTGAAAATTTCTGTAATTGGAGCAGATAACCAAAGCGAACTATAATAATCATTAACTTAATTGGTCTACTGATGATCGTAGACGTAGATGATAGAATTAATTATTGGTTGAGGCTGGTGCAATTAGAACTCAGAAAACAACTTTTATAAATGTCACTAATCTCCAAACCCTGGAATTAACAAATTCAAGTGTGAAGTTCCGTGATTCTCTCCTGAACTGAACAGTACACAGATGTGGAACAAGCTATCACCAACCGTCTTTTTCTTCCAACTATGGCTCTCAGACTTTTGAGCAACAAAAAAAACTGTATCCTTACTTTCTGAAATCAACTCCTGGATTCCTTCTATGTTGATCTTCTTACATATTGATCATTGTTGTCAATGACCTTTTCGGCAATTCTTCAATTCCGCTCGCAAAGAATTCCCTGGGCTTTTTGGTGAAAATTGGACCAACCGCTATTTTAATCCATCCACATTGGCGAATGGTTACATTATTCAACATTGCTGGAGGAGTATTATCATTACCTAGCGGTGAGCTGTAGGAAGCCATACATCACGGCTTTTTAACATTAAGAATCAGCTCATCATCAATTGACCACATAGATAGATTTAATATACATAGAAAGATAGATAGATAGATAGATAGATTATATAGATTTCATTAATCCTTCCAAAGCAATTTTCAGTAAGTCCAAGGAGTCTACTTAAGTATATAGTTGCGTATCACGAACTACTCATAACAGTACAGGCCCTAATACCGTGCTTTGAGGGATAGCAAAGGCTATCTTGGCTCGGGATATACACCACCACCAAATACCTTGGAAGAATTAATACCCCGGAACAGCTATCATCAAAAGCTCTGCGAAGATCACTAGAGACACAAAGGCTCACCCCACACTGAATTAGTCAGTCAAGCACAAACAGTCAAAATTCCAGTTGTTTGTTGCTTGTTTGTGCTTGACTGACTGTTGCAGTGTGGGTTCAGCCTAAGTATAACAGATTCATTGCTATGCTCCAAATCCCAATTTGTTCATTGCTATGCTCCAAATCCCAATTTGTTCAAACCATTATCATCTAAAAATTGTTGGATTTGCATGCTCACACTCCTTTCCAGATACTTGGACAGAAAACTGAGAATGCTGACGGGTGTCCATAATCAGATACTTTGTTGAGAAATGTATTTTTGGCAGTTAGGAAAGCCTGAACAGTTTTTCAAACATCAGGAAAATGAGAAGAGGTGAAGCAACCGTGGATAATATATAAAAGATATGGGAAAATGTAAAGTAATAAAAAACGACGATTAACCCCAGAGGGTAATGCATCCAAAATTGCGACAAACATTCCTTTCGGGGAATAAACGACTCTTGGGGTGCACTAAACCCCTACAGTGGTGGTGATGCGATGGAAATCCAACTCCATCTCGGAGACCGAGTAAATACGATCAGAAGGATAACATTATTGTACCTTATAAGGACCTCTCTAAGGACTTATGGTGCTGCCAGGAAGGGAATAAAATGGCTCTTAGAGCAAGGCTTCTTTCATGAGGAAGCACAGACAAGTTTACTATTCCATATAAAAGACAGGAAGAGAAAGAATCTGAAAAAACGGACTTGCTCTCATGACCCTAATCTGGAAGAAGTCAAATCACGGACCAATAAGCAGAGGGCACAGTCAGAAAATTCTGTTAAAAAGTAAAAAGCAAATCTCTAAACCTAGCCCCTGGCCTACATTCAAGGAAATAACCGAGATTGTACAACTGTAGAGTCTACCTGCTAGTTAGCTGGAAGAGAATATGAGCTCGAAACATATTAAGGCCGTGCAGGTAGCCTTATTTAAAAAGCTTGTGGAGCAAAAGCACGGCCCAGGTTCTTGGGGTCATCAAATCACACAGGGTGGTATAATCGAGGAAACTAAACCCTAGGTGGGTGACTTTATGTAGGTGGTAAAGGAAGATCTAATGTCTCAACCAGAAATCAGGACTGGATACTTTCCCCAATGCGAAATATCTTCCGTCAGATTTGTAGTAGTTTAAGCTATGTGATTGTGTTTTTCCAAGGGTTTAGACTGGGTATAACTCGATAGATGGGGGTACGGTCCTGTATCCATAAGCTTCTCTAAAATAACTATTGGCGATGAAATGGCAGATTTCTGACATGTTTCTAAGTCTTTGGTGTCGTTTTCCATTTCTTTACTTTCTAGTCAATATATGATACATTTTCCGAGGAAACATCTGGTTCTGGTAAAAAATCTTCCTTAATTAGTTCCTTCCCGCAGTTTAACACCTCATTTTCTATTCGAATGAAAATTTAATTAATCCTATACCACGGAATAAAGTACGCAGTCAATCTTCCGATCAATTTGATCTCACAAATCGACACTAATAAATCTCGGAAATCCTTACCTGCTCTTAGCACTGACAAAGTATACACTTTCAATCATCATTAAACCGAGATACATATATCAGGCCATAAACTGAAAATCAATTTTCCCCGCAGAGATCTCTCGGTGAAGGGCTAAAAGTAGTTCGGTGGTTCAGTGGTTCGGTCACCACCCCCACAGTTTCAGGCAGCCTAGCCGTCTTAAATCATCGTCGTAATCTGGTATACTCCTAAAGCGACATGTTTACGAGTTTTAATTTTTAATCGTGAAGGCACTTTTGAAAATAGTCAGAAGCACACATCCAGCACCCAAAGATCGAAAACTAACACAACTCTGGCAAATAAATTTTGCTGTGGGAATTTATGTGCGTCTAGGATTGGAGGAATCCGAGAATCGCAAGGCGGAAGGAATCGCAGGGCAATCAAAATAATTCAAGCGGGAACTTTACGCCCACCCAGAGGGCCTCTGTATCCATTGCCCACAACCCACTTCTGCTTGGATAGCGTTACACTCAAAAGGAGGCCCAAGAATCATGCTATTCCCATCTCGGATAAAGACATATGTTACCCTCGATGTCTGTAGTAGAGGTTTAATTCCAGTGCACCGTCTTTGGTTATGGTTAGCAATAGCAAGCCAACCCAAGAGAATCTCTCCGGCAAATCCCTGGAGCTTTCATTGAATTCATGCCTGTATCGGCCAAAGAGTTTCAAATACCTCTAAGCGAACGATATAGCAGTTCTAGGAGGATATTAGGAATTGCTGGATTCCTTCTTATTTTAAAGGAGAAGAAATTTAAGCTGACAGTTTAGAACAAATTACGGCGGGCTGACTGAGTATTGGGCCAGGGAAGGTGTAATCAGCAGACTAGCAATATCTTGTTGGAGTTAATTTAAAGGTGTTTAATATCTGCTGGAATTTTTTAATTGAGGTGCTGTTAGACACTTTTACGAGCAGTGCGGTAATATTGTTTTGTGAAAAAAAAAAAAACAGAACAGCTGTACTGAAAAGAAGCTTGTCCCATTCGATGTGATCACATCCGTTGGTCGACTTTGCTCTTTGTGTTATATAAAAAATAGTTACCTATTATTATGTAGAGTTGCTACACATCTCTTGGTATGCGTATTCCATTTCTTATTTCGCCTAGTAAGCTATTTCAATTTTTCACTTTGTACAACATGTCGAACTCGGAGATGAACCGTAATCTTTCTCAAAAATTGCCGTCCCATGCCTAAAAACAATAACCTCATACGATCATACATTTTCGGCCAATAACCAGGGGATACAGTACGCTTACCATGTTGTAGTACATATCTGGTACAACTGTGCTGGTTTTGTTAGGCTTTTCTAAGCCCTTTTATGTATACTATTAATCACTGTGTCCTGCTTTATATTACTGGCATTTGTCTTAGTGTTTGTCATCCTGTCGGCTTGGTGTTTGGTGTATCTCAAAGATCCGTTTTAGGCTCGCTACTGTTTTCATCATACAGTGTGGATAAAAAGACCCGGAACCGTGAAATATCTTGAGAAATACACATTGGATCGCAAAAAATAGGTGTTTAATATTGTAAAAAAAAGCTATCCAATGACACCGAATTCGTGGCGGTAACATTAAAATTTTAAATGGGAACCTCCATTTTTATTGAAGATTCATATTTTATGCTACATGTAGATTTGTCTGATAGATGGCGCTGTAATCGCAAAACTCAAATTTTATGGTTATTGCACGAAATGCACTTGCAATCGAAAAATAAAGGTATTTTAAATTTTTTCGAGAAACTACTTTCAGCGTTACCCAGGGACAACAACGTAGTCATTTTTTGTTCTCATCGTGGTGATTCCATAAAATACGATGTTCAATTTTACCACCTTACTGCTCTTGATAGAGTGCTAGCCGAAGGTAAGGTTATTGAAAAACAGTTTCCAATATGTTATTGAGTGTGAAAGATTGCGTATTCTCTCATTCAGCTCATCAGTATTGTCAGGTTTGGTCTCGTAAACCTTACTTTTTAAATATCCCCAATAAAAGAATCTGAGAAGACTCAAGTTAGGTGACCCTGGCGGCGATTCTGATGCCCTCTTTGACCAGTCCATCTTCCCATGAAAATATTATTCAGTGCAGACGTTGTATCATTGAGATCTAGTCACAATTATGCCAAACCGTGATTGAAAATTTTGTCAAAAGAACGCAAAGCCGAGGAGGGCATTTACCTGATGTTTTGTTGCATAATTAACTTCCACATGTTTGCTTTATGATCAAATCAGAATTTCGGTATTAAATTAAAAAAACTGTATTTATTTTGGAATTTAAATTTTCTGCTCTTGTTGAGACACCGTATATTTAGTATATTTAACAATCTCTATTACTTGATCCTACAAGGTCCAATTCTCACCGCTTTCTTTTCTGAAACCCATTTTTATGTAGATTCCAATGTCTCCTCCTTTCTACCTTAATGTAATGCGCCACATCATTTATGAAGATAGAAAATAACGTAGGGCGGGCTCCAAAGACATTTTTGTACAATTCCTGAATCCGTTCTGAAAACCTCTGGTGTTATTCATTCGTTCCAGATAACAATTTCTGTATTATTATAAAACTCTCTTATTGTTGAAAGCTTTCTTACCCTCAAATCGAAACACTCTTAATTAGTTTTTTAATATGTTAGCACTTTTCCAGCCCTTTTCATCTTCAAAAATTTCGTGCTTTCCTTAAAACAAGTGAAAAATTATTATTTTTTCGATCATTAGGAACATTTTACTTCATCCAATTACACAAATACAGTCAAGACTAGAAGCATCAAAATCGGGGTTTCAACTTTGCAACTCGATACTGGGAATAATGATAGGTATTTCGAATTTATTGAGAGATTCAGAAAATGTAACCTTTCTAGTCGATTCATGGATAAAGAAAAATTTACATATACTTAGATATGTCCTTCAAATGTTCTGAAATTTAGATACAAAAATACAGCAACTAAGAAGGTATATGTGCGTGAAAAATGGCACAGGTTTGTTACTAAAATAATCATCACTTCAACTCCCACCACATACATAGAAAACGTTTCTAATGTATGCGGTTCAAATTACAAAATTCCATTTATTTCTCTAAATATTTCGCATAACAATAAAATTGCAAAACACAAAGATATCGAGCTTTATCTTTCCTTTTTTATTTTTTAATGTGATTGTTATGTGATCTGATGTGATTTCCGACGGTAATGAGGACACAATTGAAAAAATGAAATTCTATACATTTTCTGCAGGCTATATTTGGCAATTAGGAAATTTTCTCTTTCACTCTTTGTTTCTTGAATCTATCTGAACATTGAATAATAGTCTGAAATTAATAACAGCTCCGTGCGACTCAAAAGATGAAAGAAGAAATTTGTGTCATTTTGAAGGCAATTTATAAGCGTATATCCTTTTCGCTATTTAAGTCAAAGATATTTGCAGTTCAGTTAACTTTGCAGTTAAAAAAATGGAAGAATTCACGATGGTATTAAACCAAGGCTTTTTCTGCCGACATTTTTTTAACCAGGCATTGACCGTTGGTGTCTCAGTAGATATTGTGGCGGTTCGTAACTCAATAGGCCCTGAATTTAAATCTCAATGAAAAATAAAATGATTTAAAAATGATTTAAAATTCACATGAGTAGATCCTGTTGAAAAATGTGTAACAATTATACCCTCATCTGCGCACAGAAATCTTAGTATTTCCACTTACTACTCTTCTAGGCACAAATAAGTTACAATACCCATCATTACTATGGTTGCGAAGCTTCAGTTTTATTGAATACTTTCAACGTTCAATTGGTCAGGTAAGGAAAAAAACAAGCAAAAACCAAAAAATCAAAATAACTGACTTCAATGATCAGGTGCTCAGTAGGTATCGAGTTCAGAAGATGACCTAACAAGGCTAAGTTAGCATATAGGTCAAAAATCAACAACCGCGATTTTTTAAAAGTTTTTTTTTGCGAAATAAAAGTAAAAACTGTGTTTTTGTAATATTGGTTCCCTTTCCATGAGATTGTAGTATCTTTGGTACGTAGTTTATGTCCGATAACCCTCAGAAAGTCAGCGTAGAAGACTATTTTTTCAGAACTTCTGTTTCTTACCTGCAGTGCTCCTCAGGGATCTACTCTAGGCCCTTTGCTCTTCATCAAGTATGATCTTCCTGCTGTCGTTAAAGATAAGCAAAATTCAACTATATGATGATGTTTTGTAGTTGTTCCGGGGTTAGTAGAGAATTGTGTTAAGCATCTAAACTCTGATTTGAGGAATGCTGTCATGTAGGCAACTAATAATGACTTGTTATTGAAAGCCCAAAAAATGCAGTGCATAGCAATTTAGCGCCTTTCACCTGTTGTCTCGAAAAATTTATTGCCTTTTGTGGGTAAAACCAGGAATTTTGGCAGATTTTCTCAATTCAAGTCTTATTCATATAAATTATGCAAACGATTTGAGAGTGTCGTTAAATATGAAGCGCTTACCAAAGTGAAAGTACATCTCTAGTTCATTACTAAAGCAGAAAAATAGTAATGGACCAAAATGGCTACTCTGGGGAACACCAAAATTTACATAAATCCTTCCAGAATATAACTGGCAATCTTAATTTCATGAAGATAGGAACTTACTCAAAACAAAATAAAAGATTTCAATGTTAACTCCGTCAAGTGCAAACACTAAAGTTTAAGGAATTAATAAACAAAAATTTTGACTTATAATAATTTATTTACACCTAAAATTTTTTATAATTTTATATTTTAAGTAAAATGAATATATTTACATCCTTATATCCCCATTCTAATATTCTATAACTGTTATGAACTTTTAAATTTATTAATTATTTTCTTATGTAAATGCAAAATTTCATATCATACTTTTGTACATTATAAAAGGCACGTCAATCGAATTCAAAATGTATTATCAGCTTTATTGTTCAAACTGTTATCAGTTAGCACTTACTTTAACCATCTAATTCGATTAATACTTCTGTTCTACTTAGTCTAGTCGCACTATGTAACTTGGCAATTACAATAAAGAAATTTGAATTCATCTTTTCACGACTAATAACTATTTGGTTTAAGAAATCTTTTATCATCTATGTACTACTTAAAGCTACCTTCTTAACTACTTGCGTGTATAATACTTTTTTTACTTTTAATTACATACAGAGGCTTTCTTAAAATTTAAATAAAATCTATACAATTTTTAAAATCCTGCACTGAAGTACATCTTTTTTAATATCCTTATTTTTATAATAATGTCATTTTCCGTAACTACGCAATAAGTTTCAGATTTAACACCTACAAATTTTAAAATTATTGTCCCAAAACATTGATCTCTGAATTTACATAATACTTTTTATATACTTGAGGCAAATTGAAGACATTGCTTGAAGGGTAGTCCGTTGTATTAAATCTATTTCAATCAGGCTGAATATGTTTACAAAAGTCGTGTGTTTAAATTTCATTAATTTACGAGTCTGTAGCAGTATATAATAAGTTAATATTTTTCCCATATTTTGGCTTCATTAATTCATACATTAATGTTTTGGGTAAATATAACACACTAAACCCTATAAATATTGGTTTAAACGGACTCATTTGTACGACAACTAAATTATCACGAATATTGTACTGCTTTAAAAATTTGTTATTAATTTGATAAAAACTCTTTTCTCAATATTGTTCATAGTTTTCCCAAATACACTATTGTTCATAAGTTTATAAAAAACCTTTGATTTTTGATTTCGGCCTAAGATGATTATTTAAATAAATGTATGGTTTTAACTATAGCGGTTTGGCGGTTGGAAGGGCCCAGAAGTCCAATAAACACACTATAAACATAGCAATAACAATAACTTTCCATTAAATTGCACGTTTAAGGATAATAAAATTTGCCTTGTACGAAATTCAGTGAAAAAAATGGAAACTTAATTTTTAAGGAAAACTTACACATGTTCATAGAAAATAAAAAATGTCCTTACTCAAGGGTACATTTAAATTTACTCTTTATATATTTGAATACAAGATGGAGACACTTGGTGGGCAGAAATATTTAAATTAAATTAAATTTTTATGTAAAATTCATTTCGACGAACACTTTAAAAATGTCCACATGAATAGAAAAATTCTTTCTAAGTGAAAAAAAAGTATTTCGATCACAGTAAGTCAATCTGATCATCCTAAGTGCCTGGCACAGACACTACAACGAGTAGTCACAAATTTTCATTTCATTTTCATCATTTTTAATCTCGAGATTGTGAGTTGTTTTCCTTACGTAATGATATATAATTTGATTTCGAGTGACTCTGTATTTTGTAAAACTGTTGTACATGACGTCACATATCACAGTAATTTTGAAAACTTTTATTTCTAACAGAGATTCATCTTCTTGTTTATACAATTTCTATTTGAAAAAAAACCCCAAAAAGGCTTATTTTTCAGGCCTCAAAACTAGGATCGCCCCTTGAGAATTTCGTATCATTCTGCGAAGAGGTGGTTTTGATATTTGCCCAGAAAATACTTAAGCGGAAAAACTTGTTATTTTATTATTAGTCTACATTTGGTTGTGGATATTTTCCGTCACAATAAATTGTCATCAAAAGCCCAAACAACATCGCAAAAACACATGCGCTTCTCGTGAAAAGATGATTTAGATGCTTTAGATATGGGTAACGTTGGCATTATCATCTTGCTTCTATTTTCCAAGGTCTTCGACAGGCTGTATTGCAAGGGGATTTTTGGCAGTATCAGTTTATACCACTTGTAATATGTGAAACGAAAATAAATGGACAAAAAAAGTAACCTTTCATAAACAAAACTTTCTATTTCACTTATAACTTTTTTATTAGAGGAAAGTAACCAAATATGGAATACCATTTGGTTTTTGTGTTATAAAACAAAAAGATATTGTAAATCAAAAACTTTTATTCTCATTTATTATCAGTCATACAGTTGCGCTTAACTAATTGACAGTCTTGTTTTACATAGATTAATTTAAAATAAAAAATTTTCTCAAAAACAAAATCAACATAAAGGCACCTAATTATGGAATAGGTACTTAAATATAGACTACTATAAAACTAAATTTCAAACTAATCAAAAAGTATATCAGATTTTTTTTACTAAACACAATTAGACAAAAAAGACCTCTAAAACAATCAAACAAACATGTAATAAACGCATAGTTATAATATAAAATATTATTTCCAATCATGTTTTGAGAAGTACTTAGTTTTTCGTACCTTAAAAA
>QYTT01078674.1:0-10870 GCA_006980735.1 Dasypogon diadema | reverse complement strand
AAAAAAAGAAGAGTAACAAATCTCTATCAGTCGGCTATGTCAAACCCAGATTGGTGTTTAAAGAGGAAGAAGAAGCTAAAATATCTCAGTACTTGCTCACTTGCTCCAACATCTACTTTGGATTGCTTCCTTTGGAAGTCAGAAGGTTGGCATACCAGTGTGCTGTTATGATTGAAGCGAAAAATATACCTCCGTCATGGCATAAAAATGAATCAGCAGGACCTGATTGGTTCAAAAACTTTATGGCAAGAAACTTAAGACTGTCTCTGAGGACGCCTGAAGCTACATCTCTGAGCCGCGCAACATCCTTTAATAAAACCAACGTTCAGGACTTTTTTAGGAAGCTTACAGATGTTATGGATAGGTATCAATTTACACCATCACGAATATATAATATCGACGAAACTGGAGTGACTACAGTCCACAAACCTAAGAAAGTTGTGGCTCCACGAGGACAAAAACAAGTAGGGGCTATCACTTCTGCTGAAAGGGGTACCCTCGTAACTCTTGTATGTGCCATTAATGCCTCAGGAAATTCCATCCCGCCCATGTTTGTGTTTCCAAGGCTCAGGTACACTGATATTTTTGTAAGATGTGGACCACCAGATTGCATTGGAGATGGAAATTCTTCAGGGTGGATGACGGAAAAAGAATTCATTTTATTTCTGGATCATTTCATCAAGTTTGTCAAACTATCGGAGCAAGAACCTGTCCTCCTATTACTCGACAATCATCATTCACACGTGAACATCGCAGTGGTAAAAAAAGCGAAAGAAAATCACGTTATCATGCTATCGTTTCCCCCGCATTGTTCACATAATCTGCAGCCGTTGGATGTTGGAGTTTATGGTCCATTCAAGAATTACTTAAACCGAACGCAGACAGCCTGGATGCATGGCAACCCAGGGAAAACGATGACCATATATGACATTCCTGGAATCGTGAAGGATTCTTTGCCATTAGCAATGAATCCTTCAAATATAATGAATGGATTTAAAGCCACAGGCATATGGCCTCTAAATGCAGATATTTTTAAAGATTCAGATTTTGCCCCATCTTATGTTACAGATCGGCCAAATCCTACAAGCAAAGAATCTGAGACAGATATGAACATTACTGATAATGCCTCTAGCTTGACAACGAATCTTTCTAATATAGATTCATTCGATAATTGTGCTTTAGACATAAATTTCTCTCCATCTAAAATAAGGCCTTACCCGAAAGCTCCACCACGAAAATTAACTAACCGCCCTCAGCGTAAAAGAAAATGCTGGGTCCTTACAGACACGCCAGAGAAGAACGACCTACAAAAGGAATATGAAGAAAAGTCAAATAAGAAGAAAACACAAGAGACAAAGAAAGGCAAGGCAAAGGGCAAAAAAAACGGAGACAAAAGATAAAGATAGTTAAAAGAGAGATTTTGTTATTATAAATGGCTGTGAGCCTAAAGATCCTTTATAGTTTAAAAAAGAAAAAACATGTTTTTGTTAATTTTTGAATATTTTTCTATTAGATTAAAAGTTTAAGTCTGTTTTAGCGTGTCTAAAGTTTCTAATGCTAAATAAATCTTTGAAAAATAGAAAACTGGTTTTCAATTCCTACTGTTACAATTTGCCCCAAGCCTGTTACAACTAGCCCCAATCACGGGGTAAGTTGTAACACTCGTCACTTTTTTTTCTAAGCCATTTTTACAAAAATTCGTCACAGGTTTGATCAAAATTTTATTTGGAATCGATAGTTGAATAGTAGCTCATTCGAACAGTACTGCTATATTTCCTAAATACCCAACAAGTAAGCTTCCAACACCAAGAAACGAAAAATTGTTACAACTAGCCCCCCGCTCCCCTATACACAAGATTTACATCACATCATTGTACACAATAAATAAAGAAATAAATTAGCAATAAACATGTCATTCCGAGTATTGACAATATAAACAGAACTTCATAAGGACTTCGTGTAAAGCTCAGTCTAACAGCAATAGCTAAAAATTATAATAGGGAACTAAAGAAACATAAATAAATCATTAACGATAGCAAGTCGTGTCCCTACACTCATACCAACAACTACAACAAGAAATGCTCTCTCAACAAGCCCCCGAACTCGGATATACTCCCACACCCCCTGACCGTGATTGGCAATGCATTCCAAAGACGAGCAATAGAAACAAAGTAAGAGCGCTGCCTAACAATACTCTGCGTGCGAGGGATGAGAATCATTTCATGGCAAAGTGACTGTAGAAAACGTAAACTAATATCAAAGGAGATATAAAAAAAACTCTTTCACAACTACTATGAAATTAATGGAAAATGTAATCAATTTTGATGAAAAGTACTATTTTCCATATTCGAATAACTTTGTAACGCAACATTTTTTACCTGATATATCTGATATCGCATCTAGAATCGATTATACATACGTCTATACTGCCATCTCAAAAAGTGGTAAAATTTCGAACTGAAAACTTCTAAAAAATTCAAATTATTTCTACACATGCTAATAAATAACTCCACCCCTCACCCACCTACAAATGTTCATTAACACAGACGACAATATCAAATATCAAAGTTATAAGCAAATCTAAATCTTAAACTTTTAAGAAATCGCAATTTAAATCGGCAATGCCCATTTTTGTATAGATTCCAATAGGGTGTACCAATATCTAATTCCAATATGTCACAGAACCCTCTCTATCTTACCGTCAAAAAGTTACTACGAGAAAATATAAAGTATAATTTTTGAGCACTCCTCATTTTTTTTTAATATTCGAAAGTTCGATATTTTTTTTGCACAATCTTATTCGTACATATAACACCTATTATTATATCAATTTACATTTAAATCCCTCAACAATTTAAAAAGGTACACCAGAAATAAAATTTTTTGAAAATTCATCTTCAAACGACTCTTGCGCCACCCGAGGTGCATTTTAGAATTATAATCCCCGAAAAAATATTACTCCTCTCTTAATCATCTTTCCAATGAAAAAACTAAATTTACCTCTATATGTGAATTTTCGTACTAACAGGTATAAAAAAAACCCGCGCGTATTCGAATGCAACGTTGTAGTAAAATTTCAAAGCAATCGGTATCGGTACAAAACTTTCGGAGACTTAAGATTTTTAACAAGCGAAAATTTATACTTTTATTTATATAGATTAATAATTAAATAGTAATATGTAAAAAAAATAATTCAATTATTTTCTCCCGTCATGTTTGACGGAGGCTATACTAGTTATAAATAAATTGGGACTTCTATTAAATTGTCTTCTTTCCTTTTTTCTCTATACATGATGTACACTTATTATATTTTATATACAGGGTGTTTCCTAGTGGAATCTTAAAAATGAATGGGGTGAAAGATCTCACCTAGTCAAACAAAGAATTGTATTAATCTCAACCGATTAGAAGTTACAGGGTGATTCATAAACTCAACATTTTCATGGTATTCATATCATTCTTTTATTTTTATATTTAGATCTGCTCAACGCAGCGACATATAACCTATGCCAAAAAGCCACTATCCCAATGTCCTTACCAAAAATATCAACAATGTTTAGCTGTTTACCAACACTTACATACAATCACTAGCGAAAGTTAAAAATTTACTACTTATTTTTTTATTTTTTCACATTATTCCCTAAGTTGCACCGAAATTCATGTGATTAATATTCTTGTATTTTAATTTTATTAAATTGCCAATCTTGTTACCTTTTCGAAAAGGTATAACATATCTAGGTAGAGACACGATATAAAAAGGTCTGTTTATTAAAAGAACTATTTGGTTATTTGGTTGTATTTCGATTTGGTCTCGATTTTAATTTGGTTGCAGATAGCTTTGATGTGGTTGCATTTGAAGTGTAAATACTATTTATCGAACGAATAGTTTTGCCATTCACTCTATTTTGTTGTAAGGAAATGGAAAGCTGTTACAGTCATTCTAGCCTAAAGGTCAGAAGTGTGGAGAGTTGAGTTTTAATTAGTATTTAAATTAAAATTCAATTTATTTAATCCGGTCAAGGTTACATTCCATTCGAACAAAATTTCATGTCATCTCGGAAAAGTTCGAATGTTTTATATATTTTATGAGAAAAATTCTTTTATTCTATAAGAGAAATTACTTGAATTTCGCCAACATTTTAATTGGATTATATATATATATTGTAGTAACACAAAAATGGATTTAAAAGAATATATTTTATACTTTTAAAATGACATACAAATATTCTGTGTTGGAAAAGCGGATATGATTATATCTCAAAAAATATACGAAATATTAGACGTTTGGGAATAAATTTCTCACAGTGTAAGTGTATTTCAATTCATGAGGTATCAAATTTCTTTTCCTACTTTCCGACTTACAACTTTGTTTTAATTATTTTGTGTATCATGGAAAAAGAGCTCAAAACTTCGACACAATCTACTCAACTCTCGAAAGAGAAATCTAAGCTAACGCCAAGGAATATATATAGAATATATAGATTATATTTAGAATATATAGATATATATTTAGAATATATAGATTATATTTAGAATATATAGATTTGGACGACTCATTGTCACAGGAAATGAACAATTGAAATTTAATAAATGCGAAAAACTCAGAAGAACATTTGATACTCGATAACAGATAACCATTCAACAAATGCAGGCAAAAATCGATGTTTAATGCCTCTTTAAAACAAAGTTAAGACGAGATGCGAGGTTTAGTTACGTATTTGAGAACTGAATCTTTCAATGGCAAGCTTCGTAAATATAATATAAGCGAATTTCGCGCTTGAATTAATTTACTTGCAATAAAATGTAAGCGAGTAATTAAAAGTAACTAAAATATAATAAAAGCAATCAAGTTTTATTAAAAGAATTAGAATTAGAACAGGACGCTAAATAGAGAACACAAGCTAAATTACCAAGAAACGTATTATTGCACAACCTTGAAAGTCTTTAGAGGAAACAATAAAATCAACACATGGCATATGAAAAAGCTGAAGTATGAACAACAGAAAATAGATAAATTTTAACAATTTCAACACATAAACTGCAAACTTCGTCTACATGGACGCAGGACGAAATTTCGCAGTTTTGATAGCTTTCATGTGTGTAACTCCAAAAAATTTCTGTTAAAAATACTTAAATCTCGTAAACATAAAAAATGTCTGAGAAATAATACCGAATTAAAATTCAAGTGGTAAATTTATGCAAAACATGTTGCCAATAAAATTTAATTCAGCTACACAAGTAAATAAATGCAACCGCCTTATGTCGGACATTGTAAAAGACAGTTGTAAAATACGTCGACGTAATTAATTCATCATGTAGACAAAACGGTGATTTACAGGAAAGTTGCCACTGAAATAATAGAATTCAGGAAGCTAGATGGGGATAGCCTGGTACACATAATGGACAAGTCATCTACCACAGGATCCAACGTAACCCAAAAGGTATCTATGCTAATTTTGCAAAATCTCTGAAAAGAATGAACATAAATACGAAACTACACCAGTTGTCGAACTTCCAGCTAACGTTTCAGTATTCTAATTATAACCCAGCTCCCTTACGAATACACATATATATAATTCACATATCTCCAATAATATATACATCAACGTACAGTACCTCACAAAATGACTCGGACAGTACCTAGTAAGAAAATTCAATTAAGAAAAGACAAACAAAACACTTTAGTTTTTAACGAAAAACCAACCTAAATAAATCTCACCAAATGACTTGGACAGGAATTAAAAAAATTAAATTTAAGTAGCCATACGTCTTATTAACGTGACTTTAGTATTTTGTTATTAAAAATGAACGAATTTCAATGCAGTATAGGACAATATAACGGTACTTTAATTTGATAAAATTCTTTTGCCTCAAAATCCCTCAGTTGCCACTTCTATGTCTACGTTTTATTAGTAAACAATAAATCATTCAATAAAGGGCTTAAATGTCTTAGTACAACTTCCCATTTACGATCACTAAGATTACAAACTTAAAAATCAGGTAACTTTTGCAAGCTTTTTCAAGTAATAGCGGTATTTTTCATAAAATTTCTTAGGCAGTATACTTTTATTCCTTGATAATAAAGGGGAGGGAAAAGGGAGACTGGAAAAAAGATTATAGATACTGTTGTAAAATTTGTTTTAATAAATTAGAATGTATTTCTTAAGCAACACGAACCAAGTGAGTGCCATAAAACAAGATTTAAATAAATAAAAAATGTTGCTCTATACTATGTAACATATAATTTGTCATTTACACAAACTAAATATTGTCAAAAAATTATAAGCTTAATCTGAAAAATATAAAAAATGTAGAAAATATTTGAAAGGAACAAAAAAAGCTTGAAGTATATCAAATGCATTTGTAAGTCCCTTGCACAGAAATAAAACAGCAAGATTGTAATGCAAGAAAATACAAATAATATGGAATCTAAATATAATTGAAAACTGTAATCAGATAATTGAATCAAAGTTTATAATTACTATGGGCCTGTCGAAAACCAAGTCCTCGTCTCCGTCTCATTATAACAAAACGTGCCGTTAGGTACCTAATTGAACTATGTACTACACTAATTAGATAAAGACGAGATTAGTTGTTCGAATTCATTGACTTATCTCGATACTATAAATAAAGTGATAAAGACACTAGAGGAAATTCTTATAAAATCACCATAATCTAGTTGAGATATTTTTTATTAAATCAAGTGGTAATGGTAACACTACAATTATTTTTTCCTAGAATGTTGCTTAATGCTTATTCTAAAATACTTAGTTTTTCACAGAGGTTCGTTCATAGAATCATTTTTACAAGTACTTTTTGCAACAAGTGGTAAAAGTTTGCAGTAAAATAAAGGGAAATTCTTATAAAATCACTTTACAAAAGTTCTATTTTTTGCCAAATATTTGAACAATTATTTGCAAGAATAAAATAATAATTGAAATTTGAAAGATAAAGGTAATTAGCCCTGCTAAATTTTTAGCTTCAGATAACAATATTTATTGTAAATAATTTTTACCATCAAATGTCACGTGGTAAGGTACTTAACAGACAGGACAAAAATAGAAGCTTATAAGAATTAAGATTTATCAATTAGGAGCATTGCACAGAAAATTAACAGATCTACAACGAAAAATTAACTGAACTGCAAAAGTGACTAATTACACAATAAAATAAGGTTTTATGTACAGCGAAACCGAATGATGATTATTACCAACTCTAATACGTTAATCACGAATATGTAATCAGAATTTTTCTATCACGTCAGGTTTTTGAGTAATTAACAAATTTATATGTTCTAACTAGCCATATACACATATGTGAAAATAAAGAGGGTCGCTAGAAAACGTATTTCGCTCTGTTCAGGTGCAGTTGATAGTTTTGAGTTGTTCTGTGGAAGATTACGAAGAAATAAAAGCGTAATTGCAAAAACTCTCGGAATATGTTTTGCTACATGTGCGGCGAGTTCTGTCCGAAATCTCAGAGACGGCAAATTACTGAACTTCTCAAGAAAGCCTATAGACTTTATTTCAACTGCGTGCTTATATTGCCCAACAAGAGTAAAAAACACGAAAAAAGTAAAAAAAAACAACGTAGGTTAAAATCCAACAGCAAAGCACAGCGTCAGCGATTTCAGCGCGAAAAAGCTTTCGCCTGGGGCCCTGACGCTGTCCAGCGAAAAACGACTAAATTAGCCTTCGGCGATCGAACCTTCATAGCGGAGCAGACAAGATTTGTGAAAAAGTAAAAAGTGTGAACTACCTGTAATTGAATTTGCGAATTTTTCGTCATTGCTGGATACAAGGGTACCCCTTTATTTCTGAAGAGTGTAACAAAAAGATTCTCTGATCGCGGGATACGACCTAGGAGTCACCCCGGCGGGAGTCGGGGTGCGACAGAGTGAACCTATGTGGGACACTGCTTTTAAGCACTGCAGCAAGTGGCAACGAAACTGTTGTAGTAAAAAAGTCTACTAGTGACTCTAATTAAGTACTAAGTAAAACCGTAAAGTTTAGAAGCCGAGACAACCTGTGACAACCTATGCATAGCCTATCTGCAAAACTTCGAAACTACAAGCCATGCACAAGAAGAAGAGCGAGAACATTGAACCCTTTTTTATGAATGCTTTAAGATAGGCGAAATTGGGCTTATATACTTCGTCAGCCCATGTACTGCTATCTTGAAGCGTTCATAAAAAACAGTTCATATGTTAGTGCTCAAGGTCAGTTCATGGCTTGTAGTTTAGAAGGTTTTGCTATCTGCCTACAAGTACTGTAAATAATATCCAATGTATAAAGTGTTAAGTGGTTAGAGGCCGTGATTGTATTTGTATGATAAATGAGTAAATAAACACTATTACACTCCTTGAACTCCCTCCCCGGCTATCAAACACCAGCAGTCAAGTTTAGGGTATGAACTCGTAGATTCTTTGTTAGCGTAAAGTCCCTGAGTGGTGAACTCAGATAAATAAAGAACAATATAAATATGACATTAGTGGCGCAGCCGGTAGAATTGAGGAAGCTTGGTGAAGTAACACCGTATACGCTTTTAAAAAACTCAATCCTATCAAAAAACTTACCAGCAACGGGGAACCCTAGCCTTAAGTTACGATTGGTAAAGGTTCCGTCCACCGCTCGGAGTCCTCAACTTTAACTTCCTTTGCCCCAGGCGAGCAAGCGGGGACTCCTACTATTTTTGTACACAAAAACCGCATTTTAAAGTATATTATCTGTCTGTCTATTTATTGTGCGCGTTTGACGTTAAAACGGCTAATAATTTTGCCATTCTGTTTTCATATAGGAGTTCTGTAATGTGCGTAAAGTGCACTTGACGAATATACTCAAAGCATGTATATCTAGCAATAGATAAGATTACCACTGAGCAATTAAGATGCAGGGTCTAGGCTTAGATTATATAACTAACACAGTATAGGCCCTAATGACATATGGAGTAAACCGCTCGGAAATGTGTAAGTAAAGTAAATTGTTCCTAAAACTTGCATGGGTGCGTTTCAGAAACGTCAGACAAGAATATTTTTGTCAATTTTTGCATGGAGAAATGTCAGATAAGCATAATGCGAGCGGCTTACTTCTTGAGTCACACGTACAGTGTATATGAAAGTTGTGGCCTATCCTGCCTTAGTTATATAATCTAAGGGTCTAGGCGATTGGATTGATTCTTCCGATAATTTCTTTGATGCAGGCAGGCAGGTAAAAGAATTAAGGGATAAGCAAGGAAAAGAAGTGGAGAAAGAAGAATAATTACCATCGTACCTAGAGAAGCGTTTATTAGGGGTAGGTAGAAAGGAGAAGAGGGATAATACAAAGTTATAAGCGGGCGAATGAAATCGCGAGTAATAGCTACTAAGTAATGCAAAAATATAAGAATTTTTGGAAAGTTATTTTTTAAAATGACGTTATAGTTGAAACTATGTGTAATTTCAACTATCTATATCGAGGAGTGCCTGTGACAGACAGACAGGTCCATTAATGAATCCACGTTCCAAATTTCAGCTTTCTACGTTGCTCCGTTCGCCCGTAATAGTATTGACAGACGGACAGACAGACGGACATGCATAAATCGATATAACTTTTGATCCTGGGTAGGAATTTAGTAACTTTTATAGGTCTACGACGACTCCTTCAAGGTTTTACAAACGGCAGACGGTATAACGGTGGGTATTTGTTATACAAAGACCTTAGAAAAAAGCTTAAAAACAACACTGAAAAAATCTCAAATCAAATATCAAAAAATGTTATTTCAAATTCAAGTAGTTTAGAATTAATATTGTGAGAGATCGATATTAAGAAGAAGCTAAATTTAAGAATAAGAACTTTAAAAATAACAATGAAAAACATCATATCAGATATCCCAAAATCTTGTTCCAAACTGAAACTATACGGAAAATAAACCGATAAGGGATTAAAGCAAGAATTCTCCGTAATGCTGCACTTTAATAGCTAAAAATCCTCGTTTTATTTAAACTTACTGCGTTTTTTTCTTAGTGTATCAAATTTTTATGAAATGTTATAAGTGTAAGTACCCAAAATCTGAGGGTGCTGCAAAAATGATTTACATTTTCCGATTCAGCATGATCAATATATGGATAATCACAAGGTTTCATTTCTGTACAATTTTCAAAGTTGAAATTTGTTGAGTAATGTTATTAAAGAAGCTAGAAAGCTTTTCGCCTCGAAAATAAAAGGAAATCTATGTTTACCTGTGACTACAAGATGTGTACGACAAATTCTACATCAAGATGAATACTCAGTTTTCAAGAAAAAATTTAAAAAACCGCCTCTTATTTCTGGACATAAGGAACCCAGGTTTGACTTTGCCAAAAAGTATATGTCCTAGAATTCGCAGTGGCATAAAGTCCTTTTCAGCGATGAAAAGAAATTCAATTTAGATAGTCCGCACCGATTAAGCTATTCTTGGCACAGTATCAGAAACACACAAGAAATTAAGATGAGCAGAAATTTTGAGTTGGACGGGGTTTTCAGCGAGCGGTAAGCCAAAAATGACTACAATATCTACGAGGATGAATTTCTAAATATAAGTTATCACGTTCACCACATACTTCTTTACATCATATCCATCTCAAAAGACGAATTCATCCTAAAAAACGAATATAATCATATCATCATAAGATCAATAACATCAATACGGACGGATCTAAGACAGAGGGAAATACCACGGTCTTTCAGGCGGATGTCATGGCCATACTGGAAACGGGCAGGTACCTCCGGGAATTGAAACCGGAAGGGCTAACCATTGCGGTCTGCTCGGATAGTCAGGCGGCCATAAAAGCCCTGACGAAACCCTTTGTCACATCCAAGTTGGTAAGGGACTGCAAACGGGTCCTTAACGACCT
>QYTT01078672.1:0-23640 GCA_006980735.1 Dasypogon diadema | reverse complement strand
CTCCGGATGTGATCTTGGAATATATCCGGATGCGACAGTGGACAGGAATTGGTCTTTTGCATAGACTGATTTGCTCCTTCGTCTTACAGGCGGAGTATTTTATCCTTCCCAAGGGCAAGGTAGGTAGATTCTACTTTTATTCTTTTGGTCTCAGGTATAACTAGCTTTATGGACGACATGATCCCACCAGGAACGTGGTCTCCCAAGGCATGAGGAGCGGAAAACGAAGGACGAAGATCGTGACAGAGGACCACCCAACGGATCCGAGGACTAAAGGTAAGCTTTTCCTCCAACGGGTTTCTTCGTTTTGCCCCTTTTGTTTCTTAAACTGAAAGTTAAACAAAAATCTTTTGCAGAATCACTCAAATCAATTGAAGAGGACCAGGAAAACATACACATAACAGGTAATGTCTTTTAATAACTTTATGCGAAGCTTTATTCAATAATTCTCTTTTGTAGATATTAAACCGGAATCGTAAAAACGAAATGTAACATAATTTTTATATTTTGATTTTCTTTGTTAATTTCTTATACTTGTCTTAATGAATAAATTGAATTTAGTTGGGAATATTCATTTTACTCTGTATCGGAATAAAAAATGGCGAATGTCACAATGTTTTTGCAATAAAGAATCGTCAAAAATGTCAATGTCAAAGACAAAAAATAAAGGATTTTCCTTTTTTGAATTTCAATTCTCAAGAAACACTAAGTAGGTACGTCAGATTTTAATAATATTAACTAATTTTTATTTATTCCGTTTATCGAAAAGAGAATAATCAATATTAAAATATGTGTGGCTAATAATTGGCATAAATAAAAAGTTCCATTTTGGAAAATGGCCCTCCTTAAATATATACATAAATTTAACTTCCAAAATGTACTGAATTTGCACTTACTTCCATATATCCAATCAACGCATAGATATCATAATAAAAATATATGAAGCGTTTTCGAATAAATGCATATTAGATATTGGTACCAAAAGTGCTTCAAAATATACTGAAGTAAAATTTTTCATTTAATAAGGCGAAAAAGGTGATTTATATTGCGTGCCGAATTTTTTTAAATATATTTTTATTAATAAATGACGTAATTAAATGCTTTTATTGATATTACGTAAAATGTGTACGTGGTAAGTAGTTCATCCACTGTTCAAAAATTGTTTCAAATTTGAAAGTTAAGACTCCGTCCTTTTACATTAAAACGTCAGTAGATCAATGTGAAAATTGACATGCGTCAATGATTCCGATAACAATACATTTTAAGACTTTTATGTAATAAAAATTTTAAATGGCGGCGTCAATATGGCGGACTTATGGTCCGATTCGTCTCAAAATCAATATCTGGGGGTTTTCGAGGTTGCGGATTACGAATTTTTGGTCAAAATTTAGAAATTTAAAATGGCGGCGTCATCATCATCATCACTAAAAATTGATATCTCGGAATTCCCAAGAACACGGGTTATGAATTCTTGTTCCAAATTTCGAAACTCAAAATGGCGAAGGCAATGTAGAGATCGAATTTTGTTGTTTACGATCTCATTCGAATCAGAATCGGTACATAGAGGTTTTCGTAGTAACGAATTACGAATTTCTTGTCCAAATTTAGAAATTCATCATGGCAAGGCGATTATAGCAGGCGACTTTGCCATTTATGGTCTGATTTGACTCAAAAGCGACACCTAGTTTACATGATTCTGAACCGAATAAAATCACTATATCATCTCCAGTTTGAAGCTAACGGCAAAGATGTTATGCAATTGCAACGCACTAATTCAGAGAGAGAAGGGAATCCGAGCACTGCATCCGAATTAAATAAATACCATCTATTACTAAGCTACGTTTATATACAACACTTGTACATAAGTTTGATTAGATGCATTTCAAAAAGTCATTAATCTGGGTTTGAACAACTTTGATATAAGTTTTAAGACTAAAAGGAATAAAATAAAATACAAAAACAAAGTTTTTAAAAAAGACGCTTTTACGACGATTTTAATAATACTGCACCAGATAAATATTATTCCTTACCTTTTTCGTGCATTTTAAATTAAAAAGGTCTTTTTTAAAAACTTTTTTTTATATATTTTATTTACAGAAAGATATTTTTATAGACTTTCTAAACATTATATGCCTTCGATACTAAAAATGACATGAAACCCAAATTATCACATTTTGCATTTGAATGGGGCTTGCTTGATATCCCATTTTCACTTCAGCCTGCTGTTACCGTGAGATGTGCGATGGAGAAAGTACTCCGCAAAGTCCAAAAGATGCGATCTTATCTCAGTACTTGCACGAGTGAATGCAAAACCTCGGCACCGTGTGATAGCTAATTGTCGTTCTCATACCTTATCGGCGATCTTGCCGCTAAATTGATTTCATTTCACATGATATTGGAACATGACCAGAGACCTTCCGAGCAATCTCTGGGGAGGTATTGACCTCAATAATTGCATAATCACACAAACCCGGGTATCTTGGCTAATCGCTTTTGAAATTTTCATTTTTCTTATCACCTGTTTGGTCGTGGAAAATTTTTATGTTATCAAGTCACCAGTGATAAAAGAAATTACCCAAATACAAATGTCACTAAGGCCAAATCCAGTTCGAAGTGATTCTGGATTTGTTTGAACTGCGCTTAGGGGCCTAAGCTTGTACCTAATAAAAGTCAGAAAAAACTCGACTTTTTTCCACGTACTGCAACTATACTGACGGTGATGATTCGGGTCGCGAGATATGAATCACTTGAGGTGGTATCATGCAGGTAAGACGTCGTCTCCGGCTTAGTGTGGCTGATAAGGAGGCAGTAGGCCTACTCTAATATTTGTATAATACTTTATTAACATGAACCGTGCCATCTTTGGTGGAAATTTTTGGGATGGAAGCCGTCACGCCAGGGTGTCTGGTGCGTGCCGACTTATTTGTTGAAGTTATTAGCTCAACGGTTGATGATAATCAGTCCGACAGTGAAATTGTTTGTTACAGGTGACTATGGGAAAATTTCCATTTTAGAGATGTTTTCAAGATGAAACCAAGGTGAGTCGGATTTGTTGGCTTTGCAAATGAACATAAACTCTTTAGGAGCACAATTCAGAAGGAGCTCTTCAATGGAGTGATGATGTTTCGTGCGCAAAAAATTTTACTGAATGAATTTTTAGAATTTTTATGAATCACGTTTCAGCTTTGCATATTAAACGTTTCACAAGTAAGAAAAAATTAAGAATTTTAGCTCATATAAATATTTAAATAATGAACCACCACTTTGTCGCAAGATTACGCGTGATTTACGTCTATTTTTAATTGGGTAGCACTTTTCCTGTTTATCTGTCAGCAGATACGTCCTTGGAGATTTATTTTACTTTCGAGATACGTAGAGTGATCCAAGTATTCGTGGCCTAGGGTAAAAGGGGGGCTGAGAGAGGAAAAAGACAGTGGATATTTTTCGATATTTTCTTCCTTTACTTCGACATATTTTTCACATCTTTTAATAAGTGCTTTAATAGAATTAAAATAGTAGTCTGAAGATTTGTCTTTAAAATGCTGTCTAACCGCCTCATGGATTTCTTCGCTGAAGTTAAATTTCCTTCCCCGCAAATCTGATTTTAGTTTGGCAAATAAAAGGTAGTTATTTGGGGCCAAGTCTGTACTGAAAGGTGGTTGATCCAATTCCTCGAAGCCGCATTCCTTAATAGCAGCCTTTGAAATTGCAGCAGTGTGTATGGGCGCGTTATCGTGTAAGAGCTGTACTTTTCGGAACAGTTTTCCTCTCCTTTTCTCGTAAAGCTATTACGTATCTTCCATAGAAGTTTAACATAATACACAGCATTTACAATGGTATTACACTCTTTGAAGTCCCCCAGCAGAATATCTTCCGTATCCCAGAAAACTGTTGTCATTACCTTTCTGGTGCTTTATGTGACCTTCACTTTTTTCGGCACTGATTCTCCGGGTCTATTCCACTCCATTGAACACTGGACACTTTTTTCAATATACAGGTTTGTTCTGGGATTACCTTGGCCTTTTACCGCCGGTCCGTCAGAACTATTTTCTCGACTAAATCCAAGTTATGCTGCGCTATCGTTGCTGACCCCTCACAGTATGGGACATTTTCAATTGACTCGCGTTCCCAGCGAAAAATCTTTAACCATCCAAAATAATTATGAAGATTCTCCATATACAGGATCCATGCGTTCTTTGGTTTCCGTCAGCGTTAATTCAAAATTTTATTACAGCACGGTTTTCAATTTTTCACATTTTCACTTTTCAAATCACTATTTCAAACTGTTTGAAGCGGTTCCACCGGTGCCTCCGACAAAACTGCTTCTTCGTAGGCCATGGTACCACCCGTGTGTCCCAGAATCCAGTCATTATAGTGGCTTTATATTTATTATTCTACTACTGTAGGTATCGTTGCATAATAATTTTATCGTTCCTTAATTATCAAATCACAGTCCTAATATTGATTTTAAACTGTGTAAGTTTTAGAAAAGCACACATTGTAATTTTTTGAACATTTTCGACCCTGGCCTGTAAAGAAGTATTTTATCGGGCCGCACCGGTGTTAGCCTGACCCAGGGAAACCAGTAGTAACAGTAGTGGATCCGTGTGCAGTTATATATAGAGTTTTCACTGTTTTCACTACATAGTGAAAACTATGCCACTACCGAAAAAGAAGTTTGCATTCAAGGAACAAGTGCAGGAGAAAGTAGAAGAAGAAGTTTATATTCCTCTGAATCAGGAAGCTACAGATATACTGGAAGTAAAAGCGGAGACTCAGATTCCAACTACTCAAATAAAAGGAAATTTTCGCAAACAGAAATCTACGATGAAGAATCAACAAGTAACCGAGAAGAAGCGTTCAATAGAAGAGATAATTATGGAGGAACAAGGCCGAAAAGAAAATGGGAAGTTCGAAGCGAAGAGGTCTTCTTATATAATGCTTGAAGGAATATATGGCGCCTTGAAGAACCCAAAACAGCAGAAGATAGAGTTCGAAAGCTGTTGACTAAAGGATTTCGTGGAATCGCTCCAAGAAAGTGTATATTATACGATGTATACGGAGCGAACTTTGACTCCGGAGCAAGTGAATAGGATTTTGAACAAATTCATAGAAGATTTACCGAAGCAATACTAATCGTCGTACACCATAGAAAACACTTTCATGTCGTCCATGACTGCAGTTATTACTTCAAGAAGTCTAGAGATTGCAACGGTATCATCGGAAAACGATATTCCCAGTTACGACACGATCGACAATTGGATGTATCTCGCAGTCTATCTCCAAAAGGGAGGAAGATATTATGATTACTTGGAACTCGCGAAGAGAAGCTGGATACCGGGTAATCAAGTTAGACATCGACGACTGCAACAAGATTTGCAATTTATCCGAAGATTTCCACCATTCCAGGCAACTTTCCGATGAATTTTTCTGACTACGTTGAATGTGGTCCCGGAGGAAATACTAACACAGAAACTTCTGTCGCGGGTACAGGTGGTACCCTGGTTTGTTAAGAAGTATTTTTGCGGGACGCACCGGTGGTATCATAGCACCCAACATGTTAAGGCCACTATCATTATCAGATATGGCGATCTTCACATGATCTTAACTAGGGATATAATTTTGTTTTCTAATTTCTGCCCCCTCTCGATTTTATATTTTATATTATTTTGCTATGTTTTAAGTATTTTAGCACGGCTTAGCGTAGCGTAGCCTGATGCACTGATGATACTCTGACTTGAGGAGAAATGTTTTTGCGGAACGAACCGGTGGCACCTGGACATCCAACGTGTTAAGAAATAACAAGATGGGACCAAATTTTGTGTATGTCAGCAGTAGGAGCAGCTAAAATCGGGGAAACTCAGATGGCTTAGTCACATGTTCGAAATTCACACTCACAAGATATCGAAGGCTAGCCCACAGAAAATATCCGAAAGTTACGGCGTTCGCGATGGCTGGACAATCTGAAAGGAGAGTTTTATTCGTAACATCTTATGAATTGGCTCATTTATAGCTCTGGAAGAGCACAGCCACAGAGACGGCCAGGAACCTTCGGGAGTCACTATAACGGATGATGATTAATAGTAGCAACAAGGGAGATGACATATGAATCTTCTCTTGCTTTCTATGTGTTGTGGCGTCAGCAGTTTGGCCACGTCAGTTTGGTGCATCTGATGGACATTTGTAGGGTTTATTTGCGTCTCGAACAGAGAGCTACCTTGGCGCGAGTGTTTCATTTCAGAAAGCGTAGTTGGCGGTGATCTGGCATGCTTATGCCTCTTTTGCTTTTGAGGCAGAGAAATAGTTTTGATTCCGACGGGTGCACTTCGTTTTCTCAGGACTTCAAGCTTTCAATAGATTCCGCTGTTTTTGCAAAAAGATTGGAATCTAACTTTCGTCGCAAATGTGCGAGTTTCCACGTAGCAAGTTCGACAATCCTATGCAATTCCCCAGCGACATGGATTTCATATTGTAATTACTTTTCTGGATTGGGAGTCAAATTGGCCTAATGCAATAAAGTTTTAAACACTATACATCGCTTGTTTTTTGGGATTCCGAACTAAACCTATATTCCACATTTTGCAGCCGCTACCACAGCCATACACACGGTACTCGCCCAGCTCCGAGAAGATACCCAGTCAACTGCTCCTCTGCCAGTCAGGCGCTGAGGATTGGATCTCCTTCACATAGCTGAAGTGTAGACTGAAGAAGCAAGAGGCAGGCCTAGCCAAGGCCACTGCATATTCCGGATGGCCCAGCGTCAAAAATAGTGGATAATAGCATCCTCCACAGTGTAACCTAGAATATACGAAAATAAATTAATCTGCAAGTAAGGGTGCAAGGTATCAACTTTGCTATTTCCGACGAGCTAAACTGTGCCACGAAGCAAGCGTGTATCGCACATACCTTGCCTCCAATTAAGGCAGTATCGATGTATGGCATGAGCGCATGGAACTTTTTTTCATATTGCGCATTAGCATATTGAAATACACTACTACTCTATCCCAGGACTGCTTCATCTGTTTATATGGCATAAAAAGGATCTATAGAACATCATTGTGTTAAGAAAGTTCTCCACTTTTATTTATAAAAAATATAATACTATTTTTTTAATATTTAAATTGTGAATTATTGTCGTAAAAAAATGGAAAAACTTACAAGCTAGATTTCTCTCTTGTTTAGATACTACACAAGAAGTGCAATCAGA
Source organism: Dasypogon diadema (assembly GCA_006980735.1). Lineage (NCBI taxonomy): Eukaryota > Metazoa > Arthropoda > Insecta > Diptera > Asilidae > Dasypogon > Dasypogon diadema. Next base: position 16,433 of record QYTT01078672.1, on the reverse strand, counting down.
AGGTTATTATAGTTTGTACTTATACCAAGTTCTTCAGAACCCAAGTAAAGAATGCAAATTACTCAGACTTATAATTACAGGAAAACTTTATAATTACATTATTCAAAATATTAATGTATCCTCATTACATGAAACTGCCAGTGTCATTTTCGAACGCTCCAAGCATTTAGAATAAAATATTTGGCGATTATTTCTAATGAACACCATAACTTTACTCCTCCTTTCTCAACTTCTTACAGGTAATAATTCGTGACTGGGCATAACGTTTACCTCAATCGGCGTAAATTCAATTTAAATGAGTAAAGGAATTAAAAAGAGGTTTTTTCCTCAGGCGAGCTTTTAATTTTCCCAAGAACTGCATAATTTTCATTTGTCCAAGCCTCCGCCAAGAAATTCTAAAATCTCAAAATACCACAAATGTCGGCAGAAATAGCCTTCCTTTATGTTGTGCCTGCCCTCAAATTGAATGCCGCCAGGTAATTCACCAACTTCAAGTGTCACTCATTTGGTGTTTTCACTTTGCCCGTACAAAGTAATTACTGTAATTAGGTGGCGCAGGTACGCTTTATGTTTTAATTTGCTTGAAAAAGTGTTTTATGCAAACCAGTGTCATTGCTTGTAAAGGCGCTTTTGATTGCTCCCTGAGGGCGCAATATATCAATCTGGTTCTGGTTAAATAATTTCCATGAGACAGTGTGTGTGGCACATGAAAGTTATTATATTAAATCGTGCGAAAAATGCCCATGACTACCTATGTGCAGGCAGCCCGAAGTAAAAACGCTTCAGTATACATTTAATGATGTTTACATCGGCTGCTTAATATAAAGTATATGATAGCTGCACCAGTCTAGTGACACAAGATAACTCGAGGCGTTGTACATCATTGCGGAGGTCCCAGTCCGTATTTTTAGTAAGTCTATAGTAAGTGAAGAGAAGCCATTAATACCTATATTTACAGATAGTTTATCTTAGTTGGCCGATATTTAAATGATGATTATGTTTCACGGATAATTTTCTCCTTTAATCCGACATGATTGCCGATTAGGGCTAGTGTCATGTGATGAGCGTGTTTTAAAGCAAATCCTTTCGTGAAACTTTCCATTAAAATTCTTATAACTATTCTTGCGAGGATGATCACTGACATTGTGATACAAGTACTCGTTCATAATAAGCCTTGAGCCTCGAATCCCAAAGGAGGGTATCAAGAGTTTTGGGATTTGAAATTCTCACCACTAGCGCACATCAAAATGAACATTGAAGTGTAATCAAAACAATCTATTTTTGCGTTGCGTGATTATTATGTTTAACATTATCCAAAGGATAGTAGTTTGTCAGTACAGGCCAATACGGAACGTCAATAACGTCTCAAAATATTAAAGAGACTGCAACGACAACAGACAAACTGAAACGGCTGGACCTAGAAGACCTGTAAGACATTCGAAGTGGATAATGCTGAGCCGAATGGTGCCAAAAGAACAACCGCGAACTCATGGATGTAGATCGGACTGATTGGACTGCGAACCGAAAAGAACAGCGGAGACCGCTTAGGCAGTTAAGTAGCAGAGAAAGCGGAGACAACGCAGGCAAAAACTGTGGCAGTACTTGCAGAAAGGGTGAACAATCCAGATTTTGGTTGCGAGCCGGCACGCCAAGACTGAACAGAGGGAACATACACGGAGAGGAAGCTTAAACGGATCCAAGGTGGAAAGGAGGCTACGAAGGCTGAGGTCGCAAGTAGTATTAACGTATTAAGGGACGGCCGACCTACCTATGGTATGGTATGGCTTTTGGTGACCTGATCATGGATATCGTCGCCGTTAGGCGTGAGGCTGGACTGGACTTCAAATAGGCGCCATTGGTTGCCCCGAACACTCTCCAATAAGTGGCTACATGAAACTGTGGGCAAAATGGACCTAAAGGTGGAATGCCCGCACCTCTTTAAGGACATATGGGGGATGGCTATCCAAATCTCTAAAAGCCAATGAATAAGGTCAAAGTTCTGGCCAGAAACTGCAGACAGAATACCTCCATGAACGGCATATCCAGTTGAAGGATTACCCGAGTGGACACGTTACCCGAGTGGACACGTACTGGTCCGAGGATAGGACAATACTTACCTTATGGTGCCCAAGAAAAGAGACGGGGCCGATCAGACTCGCAGGGGAGAAACAGTCGGACCATAGATTGGGAGATTTGACATCAAAGCCTCACTTGTGCAACGGGAAGGAAAAAGAGCTCTTCAACGCTCAGAGGTCTGCAACGCTCAGTGCACAGGCTACTAACACGAAATCTGCTCCAGCCTATAAAGTGTCCATATAAAAATCTTCATTTTGAGGTCTATTCAAAAGTTACTTCAAGGCTACTTTCCAATCTTGGGAAAGGAAATCCAAGCAGTTATACTGGGCCAGCCTGAAGAAAGTAAAGTAGTTTATACACTACTCGCAGAAAAGAACGAAGGAACTCCTTATGCTCAACAAATCGGAGGTAAGGATCTTAACAGGCCTACTATCCGATCATAGCCCTCTGAGATATCAATTTAAAAATATGGGAATAGTTAAGGATGATTCGAGCAGAATTTTTCTGGAGGATGATGAGAGAAGAAAAGACGTTTACTATCACTGCGAAGCATTGTTCCCGCCAATGAAAGAAGCATCTTGATATGGTGTTTATTTCATCAAATGATGTTTCCAGTGTACCTACGCCGGAACGTCTGCAGATTTTCCCCCTTGTTGGTGTGGGTTCAAATCCTGTACAAGGCTCGGCGATATACCTGGGTGCCAGTAGTTGAGGCAATTTTACTAACAAAAAAAGAATTGTACTTGCAAGACCACTGGGATGTTGCACAGTAATTTCATGTCAAAAATTTTGGTTCACTTGCAACATTTGTGACGTTCAAATTCCCCAAACCTCCTCTTCCCTAAGCTGTGCTGTGTGCATCATAGGGTTGTCCCCTGATCTGAAAGCCTTAATCTTGAATGAGCCTCCTAAAGGGTCTTGAGCACAAAAGATCCTAGATGACCAATCCTGGGAAGATAACTTGTCCACAGTAAAATTCTTAGCTTTAAAAGAAGAATTTTAAAGTTGCATGAACATTTTTCTAGGTCGATGTCCAAGCAAACTTATATAGCGGAATCGAAGCTAAGTATCCTAATTAACAACAAACTCAATCAATCTTGTGCAATGAACTTATAGGCTATGTTTTCCTATCATTCTACTTCCCAACAACTTTTTTCCTGGATTTTTTCCAGCAATCTTAAGACGTATTTACCGCACTTTAAATTAGCATTTATAGTGCTTTTAAATTCTTTTGAATGTGCTCAAAATACTCGTCGACAACTCTCACAATCACAGAACATAAATACGAAGAAGAATTGACCGGCAAGCATGGAAAAATTCTCAAACCAAATAAATTGCAAACACAAGCAGGGGTACAAAGGTAAAATTGCCTCCTATCGTTTAATGATTCCCTCTGGCTGCTTCTTACGCACCACTCGCACCAATTCGACAAAAACAAGCGGCAAGGAGTGATACCATAAATTTAGTTCAGATTTCAGATGCAGAAAAGATTTGCGAATAATTGCACCGAAGATCTAAGTTGTGAAGATGAGCAGGCGAAGACGTGCGAGGCCTGTGGCCCACCTGTGCGTATCGAATTCAATGCGCACAACTGACGGCAAAGGTTTAGCAATCAGCGGTGCTCAGGGGCGCTTTTGTGTCAAATCAATCTACCTTTCTACGGTACTGACGTGTATTATTGTCATCCGCAAATAATTATCGGAAATTACTTAATTATAACGCCAAACGCATAATTCGAATTTGACTACCGAGTACCGGGCCAGAGGATCACCGAGTCCAGCAATTACTTTGTCGCAACGCAACGCAAGTTACGATTTTGGCCATTGGGATTGGGACGAACATCCTTCACGCACAGGTGGTCCTCACCAGACCAATACGGAAGCAAGTGAAGATTCAAGTTGGGCGGCGTTCGTTATAGCTCCCCAAGGAGGTATATAGCTGGGTGGTCGTTGTAGTTGTTCCACAGTCTTTATTGACATTAATTAGAGGCATTTTTTAAGATGCTCCCGGGTTCGGACGAGTATTCAGGAGCAAATTTAGTCATTAAAACGCTTCGGAACTGCAAGAATACGATTACTGCTGTCCATGATCATTTTTACGATATTTCTTAATTTTGAGCCGCATATTAATTCCCATGGAAATTCCCTGGGGATAATGTCTAAGAAAATTCGTCCGTTACAACTAGGTAGGAAGGTAGTTTTTATTCACCTTATGACCCCGGTGTGAGCTGGAGTTATAACCACCTGAAAGTAGGTTAATTATGATCTCGGTAAGATAAATACGTCACGGTAATTTATCCCAGGAAATGTTGGTCTTGGGAAAGAAATCTCATCAGTCATCTGTGGAGAGCATAATTAAAGGTAAAAAAAATTATTTATTTATTCGGCGTAAAGTACTGAAATTTATAAAAGAGATTCGCCGACGACTTTTCGGCTTAATTGACTCGCGTTCCCAACACAATCTCCCCTGCGTCCCTATGACAAAAATTACCACTGACAAGCGCTGCAATGTGACAGACCAATTTCAAAATTACCAGGGAACACAATCAATCACTGCTGGTATTTGCCTTGATATGCAGGTGCATTGCATTGGTGATGTCCGCCTCAATTACCGCTGAAAAAACACCTGAAAAGTGCGCAGAACAAAATTCTTCGTGTAGATGAGCAGGCAAAAAGTGACACAGCAGCTCACAATTAAGAGTCCAAATGGAATCTCAGAAATTTAAAATTAAAGAAATTATTTCCCTCCCCGTGCAATTGGACGGCGCAACGTTAAGAAGACAAAACGCACTCTGCTGCTGGTGCTACTGCTGGCCAACGGTCCAGAATAAGGTGTCCACTTCCAGCGCACGAAGGTGAGATGATTTGCTGGCGACCATCCAAGGGAAATGCATCCGATAAGCGCGTTAATTACCGTGGCTACTGCGTGCTCTTGCCGGGGTTCGCGTTCCCGGGAGCCCCATTACTCATTACAGTAGTCAGTTGGCATGTTTGTACTGGCCGTACACAAATGACATTGCTTGCTTCCCGGAGTGACTACCTTAATTTGTGCCTTCTGGTTGTCGGTGTTTTAAATCTTCCGTGAAGCCATGCCCGAAGGGCGAAGAGGTTGGCGTTGTACTGCCCCAAGGTGAAAGGTGATGTTTGCAGAAGCTATTCCTGCAAATTTCTCCTAATTAACTTCCTCCTTGACTGCGTGAAGAGGTTTTTGGCGTCAGGAATGCTAGCAGAGTGACGCCTGTTTACATTCACCCAATCGAATTTCAATTTGCCATATTTTGTCCCCAAATAGCTGGCAATTACTATAAATTCTCCGGCAATTTTGTTGATCGTGTCGGATATTCAAATTTAAATGGATTTTCGCGCCGACGGACAACAACCGACATTGCAGCACACCTACTAACGGCTCAAATGTTGGTATAGCCCCGAACGCAAATTCTGAGACTCATGCGCGACATACCCGTAAATAAGCCACACTGGCAGGTAAACAGTGGGCTAATCAAATAACTATTTGAGTGCCCACAAGCCACCTCACAACGTGGTGTATAAGGGCAAGGAGGCGCTGCCAAATGTAGGCTCACAATGGAGTCCTAATAAGGTGACACATGCGCGCCTGCACCACGATGGTCATATTTGGCGGAGACCTCAATGGACCGCGGAATTTGTCAGTTATAGTCGGCGGTCAGTCAAGAGGCCATTTCCCGTCGGCGACAATTTTTAATGCATGTGGATGGTTTTGCTTGCTGCTGCTGCTGCTGCCATAAGCCTATGGCCTTCTTTTAGATGACAGATCGTAGGCGCTTGTCGTACGCGAGTGGCACGGAATGTCTCTTAATTTAGAGGAGTTCCACTGAAACGGTCAATGAAGCCGAGTGGTTTCACTTTAATTCAAGACAAGCGATACGTAAAGTAATTGACGTCGCCCAGAGAAAATTGTGGGAGTTGTCTCCTCTAGATGGAAAATATCGCGAGCTATATCAATGCGTTATTGTCGTATGATTCACGTCTGGAGCTTTATTTGAAAAAATTGTGATGGGAGAGTGACAATATAATGCCCATTGTAAAGTTCATCGATTGAAAATGATCTACCTCCGTAAGTTGAGAGGCATATGAAAATTGACCCCATTAAAAAGTCGAATTCTCAGTAGTGACAAATTCTGGTTTAGTTACCACATAACAGCTCAGGCAGAAGGAAATTTGAAGAAAGAAGAAATTGGGGGTTACATTAACCTAACAAATGTTTGATTGGTTTGTTAAAATCATTCAAGGGATTACGAAGCAGACTTCTTCCTCCGGGTCCATTTTCGTTCGTCTGCCAAGACCCGCTCCTTGCTTTGCTAAGGCGTCAGCTTATTCGTTCTCTTCGATCCCTATGTGTCCTCTAACCCAACAAAGTGTTACAAGTCTTCAGAGAAGGTCTCTGCATCTGTCCTGCCCAAGTTGGTGCGTCTACCACATGATAGAGGGTAGTTTTAGTATTTTAACCACAGTAATGCACGAAGAGGTTTTTTCAGTTGGGGTTTCAGATCACCATAGAAACTCTAAAATTGCTTCATGAATATGGTCATCGTAGGTGAGGCATGGGGTGAAAAGTTCACGGTCACGACCAATAAAAGAACCAATTTTTGCAAGTGAAATCATTTTTATTCTTCGACATAATCTCCTTGAAGCGAAATGCACTTCTTCCAACGATCCTCTAGCATTCTGATACCCTTGGAATAATACGAATTGTCAAAGTTTGCAAAATAGGCCTCCGCTTCAAGGTCATAATGGAATTGATGTGAAATTTCTTTCCCTGGAGTCATCTTTTGGAATTACGAGAGAAATAGTGGTGGCTGGGGGCCAGATATAGAAAAAACGGTGAGTGAAGAAGCAACTGGTATCCCAAAGAATCCGATTTCACCATCGTTCTTATGGATGAGTACGCTGGTGCGTTGTCCTTTCACCAAATAGTCTTTTCTCAAAATGCCATGCGCATCCCAAAAATACCGTCCATAACCTTGCCGGCCGAACGTTACGTCTTTGGGCCCTTATGTCGGCTTTCACTCGCTTGCAAACACTCTGCAGATTGTCTATTGCACTCCGATGTGTACTAGTGGGTCCATATTTCATTAATTGTCACGAATCGATGCAAAAATTCCGTTGAATTACGTTGAAACAACGCCACGCCCACGCTCTGAATCATCAACACGCCCGTCGCGCAGGCAGTTTTATCATACCCATCATATGTTCATTTAAAATTGGGTGCACGCACTCTGTTGATATCTTTGCGAATTTACGTTGTCTGTTATCTCACTCACTTTAACTATCCGACCATCCAAAACAATACTACAATACTAACTACCTCATTTGGACGACCTGAATGTCCAGCATCATAGGTTCATGTACGCAGTACGACGTTTAAATTCGGTATACCACTTTTTTACTGCTGTATACGATTGAGAATATATGTCATAATATCTATCAAACCATTACTTGGCTTGGGGTGTATTTTTCGCTATTCAAAAGCAATGTTTAATCAAAACACAAAATTTTTTTGAATCAGTTTTTCTCAAACAGTAAAAGTAGCGTTACTCGAATGACTGAGGACTAGTTAAGGTTGGTACTACTGCATAAACATACAAATGTTGAGATAGTTACATAATCTCTATGTGAGGCTGCGAACTTTTCACCCCTTGTAGTATTTTCCATTTTATGATATGCCGAGACTTCAAGAAATTTATGTAACAATGTTGGCAACACCGCAAGAGAAGAGGAGTTAGTTTGACAGTAGTATCGACATGCGGCAGATGTGAGAGTGCTGTAACGAATCAAAAATAAAGAGCTGATAGTTAAAAATAATTATTGTCCCGTCTCGGTTTACTCAAATCTTTGAAAATAAATCTTAGCTTTACAGTAGAGTGTTTGAAGGCAACCCTATGCCAAGACCGTTCCAAATATCTCCAGTTTGTGAAATGGAAAGAATTCATTTCACATGAGAAAACTCTTATTGTAGAGAACTTTACATAGAGCTTATAGAACTCCTAACGAGCAAATGCTTGTCTAAGCCGAATAAATCCAATCATGATCCTTCTTCCTCTGATGCAAAAAATGTTAAGGTAAACGAGAACCCGTCTAACCAAGCCTACCACAAAAGCCTTTTATGATGCATGCTTGCACCCTTAATATGTGAACTGCAGTAATATTTATAAGAAAAAAGGTGAGAAAAAGAAAGGGTTTCAAGGCGCTGAGCCTACGATAAAAGAAAGAAAGACTTCTTTTGAAAAGCGTCGCATTTACCAACTTTTTCAGAGAAAGCTTTTTCACTCTGACAATTTCAGTACACGATTTTATAACTTTGTCATTCACTCTAATATTTCAAGATATTACCCTAATTACAGTCGCGATCCCGTGCTATTATCCTACACGTGCTGTTCTTATCAAGTTGATAAATTTTGAAGCTGAATTTTGTATGATTCATGCTTGTTTTACGACTTGTTTTGGAAGAATTCAGTGTTTTGTTTGTGCTTCTGCCAGAAAAAATAATATATACGTTGTACGTGGCCATTATCAGTTTTCACTGAAAATCATGCTTGGTTTTAATCATGATTCTCATCCCCAAAATGTGAAAAAGTGCCGGCTTCTCTGCTGCTTCACTGCTGTTACTATATTATAAATTTGGTTTGAACTCTAACCCAAAAGTAAAACCTAATCCAATCTTTCTCACATTAATATTTACGATTTGGCTGGGAATAAAGACAACTTCTATTTTTTGCTTTTTATAGTTTAGAATTCGGTCAGGTATATCTAGATATTTTTCAAAAACTCTCTAAAATTAAGTTCCTTAAGAAACTATGAACCAAGAACAAAATATCAGTCAATATAGTAGTATCTTAAACACGGGCTGCTTTATGCACTAAGGGGTTTTTTTTAGAGACCACTAGAGTCTCTCGAACTTAGGCCACTGCTAGTGCTAGGTCCATTGCTCTTCCACCTAGAATATAAATAAGCGGGACGGATTCTACCGGTAATTCAGCCACCCGGTCAACTTTATGAAAGCCAGAATACGCTCCCATCTCTTTTCGCCTGCCTGATTGATCATTATTCTTGTCAAAAACGGGAGTCTCGGCTCGCAGCAATTCAACAAACTCATGGGGAACAATGCGAGTCCGCATGTACCCAACAGCCATTCAGATGAAGTCCTAAAACCGCCGCTTCTTTTCTGACGTGTATTTCAATGGGTAAGAAAAGAAGAATAACTTCCAATGCCCGCGTACTGGTTGAAAAGAGTGCCCTTGATATGCCGAGTAGGCACAGACGTTGAACCTTTTCTAAGATCTTGCGATTGCGTTCTGTTTCCAGGGCCTTCTATCACACAGCAACTACAGGGGCAATCGTGAATCGAATGACGCTGATATATAGCCAGGCTAACATCCGTGGTTTAAGTCTCCAATTCTTACCCCTGGTCCTTCGGCAGGTAGATAAGACCATATAGGCCTTTCGTACTTTTTCTCCCAAGTGTAGTTTCCAGCCAAGCCTCTTTACCAGTATAACCTCCACTAAGGGGTTACATTGTTACCTCCGTTTTTTTCGTGTTATCAGAGTTGATTTAGTTCAAAATTGATGGAGGTTATAAGGCTATTCATCAAATAGAAATATTCTTTCATAGAAGTATATGAATATAAATAATATACGTTTTTACACAACTACTGTGAGCATTAAAAATTTCGGCATTTCTACCGATAAATTTTTTCGTATGCAAAATTCAAACAAGTTGGATACATCCCCAACTCAATTCAATCGCTGCCTCATTTTCTTGTTCTGTACACGACATCTGCAAATGTAGCATTTATTTTGCTTTATAGAAAGTTATAGAGGGGCATTGCTTGAAAATGACACGATCGGTCGCATTGTCCGTAGCTGGATAAAGAAATTTTCTTCAATGTTGGAAATTGTTTTTCGCTAAATATTTATTCACGTACGAATTATAATATCTTCAATCGCTAGGTTATTTGCAAATAAATTAAACTATAAACTAGGACACCTATGAATTTCCATCAAGAGATTGCCTTCTCAACATAAATGCAGAATCCACTATCCCAGTAGGAAATCACGCCATTGATAAACACGGTAATGAACAATTTCATTGAAGAACAGTGTAAGTCGCTAGCATCAATGACAGGTAATGCAAGCAGTAAGGTAACAGAGAATGTTAATAACAGGGTAGGGTAGTAGAAGCTATTGTACCTAAAAAATTTGAGTCTTCTTCTTTTTTTGTGTTTGTTTCTTAAATCGAATTGATATCAGACCTAAGTGAAAGCGTTCGGATGTTCGTCGGAATAGAGGAACAAAGTAGAATGGCAATACAGGTTAAATACTTAAATTGAACCTTAATTTTGTCGTCACATTTTTTTCAATGTATCAATGAAAGAATAATGTAATAATTCATGAATTTCCAATGACATCTCCATGTTAAAATTAATTGGTGGTAGTAATGTATAGTAGTATACATAAATTCATTACTTCATTAATGAAGTAGTGAACACATTTCCTACTGAGATGTGGCGCTTAGTTGCAGGCAAATCTGTGGGTAGATTTTGACAGTAAATTTTAATAAAAAAATATAAACTTCTAACTAAAAACAAGTTTTATAACATTTTTAAAGGCTCGGCTTTATTAAATATACTATATTCTTAAACAGAGCTAATTTTATGTTACGAAACGATATTTTGGAATAGTGTTTCACATTTTTACACAGAAAATGGACAAAAGACTACTAAATTTATGGGATTGTGAAAGTATCCTGGAAATTTTTTTCCATCTTTATCTTATTTATCCTAATTATTTTATTCATTTATCCATTTTATCTTATTTGTCCTAATAGACTTGATAATAGACTTTAAAACTATTTTGTAACTAAAAAATAATTACTTTATTGCATTTCACTATATCTATTTTCTGCATATTTCATTCAATTCTTAAATTCTGTCATAAGCGATTTTTAAATGCCAACCAAGCATATAAATTGATTGCCAAACTTCCTGTTCTCAAAAGATCCAGAAATCTCTGCCTCAATTTAAGACTTAAATAAAATAACCCTCTCCACTACTGCAAAATGTTTAAAACTGTGAGGGCATCCGGCCTAATTTTGAACTTCTTAATTTATTTTTCGGACAGAAACTCTTAGACTGAATTTTAATACATGGAACGAAATATCAAATTTCGTTCTGTCTTATCATATCAATAATTTACGCTCGATTTAGTTATTTTTTAAGCAGGCAAACAGCCGGCCAGTTTCGGATTACAGCCAAGAATTTGTTTTACTCCCAAAACCCTCGGTTAGGGAGGAAGTTGTGGAGGGGTGTCCAAGAGAAATTCATCAAAATATTCACAGCCAATGGCCTGATTGAGTGTTCTTATTCCATTAACTCGGGTCTCGGACCCACTTAAGTGAATATGCAAAAACCGGATCAATGATCAGGCAACTGCTGCCGTTGGTCCCCGTACAGTACAACCACCCGAAAGTAATCTTGCTTCATTACACGCTTCGGATAAGTTCAAAATTCGCGAATATGTTGCGATCGTTGATTTCATCTTTCCTCCTCACTGTAACTAATCGGAGGAAATTGAAGAAAACCAAGGTAACCTGCACTGCCCTAAGGTAAAGATGATTATCTGGTGCCCACGCTTACTTAATTAATGCACGCGCGCGCAGGTAGATCACTAATCAACCGGTCGTGTACTAGACTAACATTCTTGTGTCACCGTGCGCTTAAAGCACTGCTGAGGTATTGTTTTCATAACCGATTTTTTGTTAGCCATTGAAAGATAACGACCAGTACGTTCCCCATGTTTGAATATCGTTCGTGCGTAGCTATAGCCCGAGTCCATGGGAAAAGCAAACAGTACCTATTTGCCTTGCACACTTAAGACGCCTTACGGAGTCTCCAAGAGTCAAGAGTGGCTTGCTTCCAACCAGAAAGGTAAACGGAATGCAAAGGTGAAAAAGGGCTCATCAGAGGACTAGGCATGATTTCATTCTTTGGATTTATCTTACATGAACAAACACGCAAACAGAAAGAAAAATACCGAAAATATAGTCCGTGACTTGACTCCTTTAATTTGCTCTCAACCTTTATGTATTTTTTCCAACACTAATTTGGTTGTGTTTACCATTCTTACCATTCATCCTTTGTAAAGGACACCGCCGGGTAACTGCTTCTTCTTGGGCAGAATGTGTTGATAAAATAATGTTTACCCACTTTGTGATCATCCCCTGAACGGTGAAGCCATTGTGTACAAAATATACCACTTTGTAGAATTATCATCTTTCTACCAAGTCTGTTCTGAAGGATTTCAAGAAGAAACTAATACTGGCAAAATTCTTTCATTATTTACGGAAATATGGAAGCTTTTTAATGTAGGACTATGAAGTGGTGTCTCCAAAAGTGAGTGGAACAGGTACGAAAGAGTTTTTCTTTATTCATGGTGTCAGGACTGAGACAGCCCCAGAGCATAGATCATTGTTCATAAACAAAAAAAAAAAATCCAGAAATGAGATCAGATGCTGCCAGCAGTCCAAACCCTTAGTCGACCTTATGAAACCGAACATTCTTTTATCCATTTTGTCCCTGAAGACACAAGTTCCGAAGAAATCTGCCCTCCTTCAGGATAGACTGAATCTCCACCTGAAAAACCCTCTTCTTCTACTCTTCAAACTTTCTGAATCATCCATATAAAAGATTATATGCATCAAGGAATGAGGTTGCCAATCCTCTCTCGATCGAATTCAATTCAAACTCTCAAGGCAAACATAACCTCGTTGTCTGCATCGAAATCGGAACACAATAGCTGCAACTGAAAGGGTGCAAGTGAGCTTGCAGGAATACAGCCATTAAGATAGTCTTAGGGTACTTGCACAACGGAGTATGGTTGGTTGCTGGAAGCTGCTTAGTCCATGAATTTATTGTCGTATTTCCAAGGGGCTAAGCAGCTACCAGCGACCATCCATACTCCGTTGTACAAGCACCATTAGCACCGCTAATGCTCCCATTTTTTTGACGTGGACAACACAACCATCACACAGCAACCGAGCCAACTGCTCTGGTCAAATAAAGCTGGACATCATCAGCTCATATATAAAAAGGATTTTCTATTTTCACAACATCAGGCAGATCACTAATATACATACTAAAGAGCAATGGTCTGAGAATGGAACCCTGTAGTATTGTCGCCAACATGTGTCAACAGCTGCTCATATGGTATATAACCCTCTCAAGTGCTTTGGCTAAATAGTACAGTATACATATAGAACCAAAATCAAATAGCAAGCTGATAGAGGCATTTTTAACAATAGACTAGGTTGATTCACCCCTGCGTACTTACCGTAAAATCTGAATCTGGCAGTACCCCACTTGTTGAAAGTGTCGCAGCCGGTTTCCAACGTAAGTATGAAAACACTATGCTCCTTCTTAGGAGCTTTTTCCAGCAGAATGGTATGCATTAATTCAAGCGCACGCCCCTGGTCCGATCACCAAGTTCACCCGGCATAACTGCCGAAAATATCAATTCCCAGAACCTATAGGTTCTGATAGTTACTACAGAAATATATGTAGTATAATATTCTATATAAAGCTTAAATTAGTTAAAAATTTGTAGAAGCTACGATCAGAGATGAAGATGGGTTCAAAAACCTTAAAAGTGTTTCCTGGCATCAAAGGCATCATTAATGAGGATGAAGGTAGGATTTAGTTAATAATTTACTTGGGAATAAAAGGTACAGCATTACGAGAAACTGGACCAAGAGCTTGTTTCGTTTTATGAAGCCTTCGAATGTATGTAATATTAAATTCATTTGCTCCATTCCTATTTGGTTTTTTGCTAGAGAACCTAAAAACTGTATCAGATAAGAAAAGTCACATAAGGATATAACTAATTTGTGCTGATAAATTTTCCAAGAAATACAGAAAAGTGAAGAATTCTCAGTAATTTTTGTTTGTCTAAATACGGTGTATTTTTATTTAAACCTTGAATATCCGAAAACGTAATGTGATTAAAAAAATCTGTTTTTGGATTTGAATTTGATAACTTTGAGTTCATATAGAACTCAGAGGATTATCAGAAAAGAGAAATTTTTAATTTCTTGCAGGCTATTGTTTTTACGAATCTTGGGAAACAAAGAACATATTGTTTAAGAGATTGCATAACATCAAAAGAGTTACTTTTCTATCAATAACACCGTAAGCGACTACAAATTTTTTATTCCAAAATTCTCTGATAATTTTTCAGTCGTAAAAAGTTCAAGTGAGGCATTAGCTGGTGGTAGACATGAATGCTAAAAATGAGGTATTATTCAGATTAGAAATCAAATTAAATATATTTTTTCAGACGTAATAGAAAATATGTTATAAAAACTACGGAGGTTATCAAAACACACTTATCGTTATGGAAAGCTTTGGCAATAACATCGGTAAACTTCCGCAAGATTTCGGTCATAGTAATAAAAACAAAAAGCAGCTATGCCAATACGACTTTATGTGCAAAAAGTGTATGTCGTAATAAAAATTTTAGATGAACTGCTAAGCTAAACAAATTCAGTTCCGATATGGGCCTATCAAACTCTAAAAAGTTGACAGGTTAATTATTTCATGTTCTCAAATGACTAGTAATTAGTGATTTTTTTTATTATGTATTAAATCTATTTAAATATCGTGAACAATTGATCCCACTTGTACCGGTTATATCCACATTGCAAAAAACAGCACATTGCCTTTATCATTATGACAGGTGATAGTGTAGAATTAGGTGGTTCATTCATTTTGTTTTGAATATATACTTTGATAGAAAAACAAAACAACAACGATTACACCAATTATTCAGATCTACAAGAATTGGCATTTCGGTATTTTATACAACTACTTTAGAAACATGATTTTAACAAAGGTGAGAGCTTCATCACTTTGTTGTTAGTTATTTTGTAATATTTTTTGACTATCAATTTCGTTGCTGGAGGTAGGTAACACTTTTCTGTCTCTTAGTCCAAATCATAAATGTAATGTAATAATTTAAAGTAAAGAACCGAAATATTAGCAAATATAATACATTTTTTTCCTAATTTGAGAAATTTGGGACCTTGTATTTTTTTGTATCCGCATGTATCCGGTCCAGTGCTGTAAGAAGGCAATTATAATTATTAGTACCTAATTGCAAATTTAGTAATTTAATTGCAAATTTAGTAATTATTAGTAATTGTAAATTTTTAAGTATAAATCCAATTACTGGTAATTTGAATTACAATTACAAAAATGGGAATTATAATTAACAAATCTTTTCCTTTTAAATTTTTTAGATAGTAACTATGCAAAAATAATAGATACATTTCTCCTTCATTTCAAAGCAAGAATTGTTTTCATAATTGTAATTGGACTAATTGCAATTAAAATTAATAAATATTAGGAATTTCAGAATTACAATTAAAAATAATGAAACAATTCTATCCGGGCTATACTTTACACATGTCTTAGCTACGACATTCAATCTACATGGCCCAATTGGAAATGTACCCCACGCCCCCACCAATGATAACTTCAAACTCCAAATGTGTATGTGTATTCCATCAACTACGTTAAAATATATTGCCAAAGGCGGCTGAAATTGCATGTAGCCAAAACCTTTGAAATTACTAGCCATGAACTGACCTTGACCACTAACATATAAACTGTTTTTTATGAACGCTTCAAGATAGTAGTACATGGGTTGACGAAGTATATAAGCCCAATTTCTCCTATCTTAAAGCATTCATAAAAAAGAGTTCAATATTCTCGCTCTTCTTCTTGTGCATGGTTTGTAGATTCGAAAGTTTCAATGTAGTGCGAGGGAAGCCCATCGAAACTGTGAAGGGAATAATAAAACCACAAATACTCGCACAAGGATGATAGAGGTTAGCTTCATTCGTAATTTTCTTTGCAAACTCCTTCCAAGCCCTGAACCCTTATGTTCTAAGAGACTGGACAAGTGGCGTCGTTCCTGGCGGAATAGACCGAAATGAGAATTCGTAAACGCTGAATGCAAATCAAATTCTTTTTATCATTAGATGGAAAATATTGATGCAATGTTTAAATTTAAACGACAGACATACATTCGATCATAATAAATCATTGCTATCTCTTTTTTGCCTTCAGATAATTGTTGATTCGCATGTATTTTATTAATCGTTAATTTTTTCTCAAATTTTCACTTGAAATCAATCATCAATATCAAAGATTGTTATTAACATCTATCAACGATTATTATCGATCGACGAAAAGGAATGTACAAATATGAAAAATAATTATTCACATAAAAGTTTTTGATATAATTTCAATCTAAGCGGGGAAGTAT